>SNQJ01S0039274.1:186542-198159 GCA_010110895.2 Picea sitchensis
GATCGAGAACAACATATTCTTTAAAAAGAATGCTCGACCCTTATCTGAAATCTCATGGGTCTCTTTCAACTATTTCCAGATCGTTGCAATAGTCTTCCCATTCTGAACCTCAGGTAGCATCTCATCTGTCATGGAAAATTTGATCAGCATCATGGCCTCTCTTTCTTGGCCATCAAAATTTTCCTGGTCTTTACCTGCAACCGTGGGACGAGGACTTGTGCCCAGAACAACATCTGATAGGCACTAGTACGCAAAAATGGCCAACATGTGTTGCTTCCAGGTATTGTATTTCTTCCCAGAGAAATTTTGGTTGCCTTCCAACATGATGTTGGTCAATGTAGCCATAGATGATCGTAAAATATTGAACTTAGTAGATAAATAATGGAAAAATACCTGCAATATGGCTTTTAAAACCGAAAATTCAAATGAACTCAACTCCAACTAATCCAAAACCCTTTTGGCTCCTTGAGTGTGCTACACTGGCGATCCCTCGATCTGTCACTACCAGCAGCAGTCCCTAGGTCTTCACATGCTCCCAGACTCTGTGACCCTAACCTCGCTCTGATACCATGTAACGGAAATTGAGCACACACAGAAACCAAGATAACTTGAATAAGGTTATCTGTCTTTATTCAATCCATTAAATAAGAGAGCAAATAGCTTTCTTATATAGGTTACAATCAAGTAGAGTCAAACCACTTTATGAATGTGGGATAAAGTGAAAATATAACCTAAAAGCAAATAAAATAACCTAAAGTCACTTTGACTTTATTAATGCCTAAGTCTAATTTCCAATTGACCATTATAAACTAATATTTAATTTAACATTTTGATTGGCGCACGAGGTAGAAAAGAATGCAGGATTTGGTATTAATTATCCCCTCAAAATATCAAAATCCAATCGTATCTAATGCTAAAACGTCCCTTCATGTCGCTTTCTCAGTGGGTGGATCAGGGATCGAAGATGTGATATGAATGTTTTCGTTGATGTTATGCTGCAAAAAAATCTGACTCGGATCAATCTTACCATACAATGTTGTCGTCGAAAAGCTGACTCGAACATGTGACTCGGACTTAGGGAACCAGGAATGTCTTGGGGTAAAACTAGACCGTACAGTTCTCAAATCTAGAAAAGACATGTGGCGTTGAAGACCAGTGACCTAATTTGTGTGTATTAATCGGAGTCGGGACTTTCATTAAGTTATTCATTCTAAAACAAACCTTAGCTTGTCGATGCTGGAAAATTATCCAGGATCGGCAATCAGTGATAAACCTATCAAGTTCTTTCTTCGAATTAGCTTCCTCAAAAAAGTGTTGATGCCGAAAATGCATCGGGGATCAGCGATCAGGAATATCCTTTAGTGCGGTCAGAATGTTTTTTGAGATCCATTTAGGTTGTCTCTGATTCTGATAAGCGTGTCGAGTATCAGCTATTGGTGATATCTTTTCTCCCTTTTTTACTGTTTATTCCCCTTGTCTTTTACCAATGTCTAAGGGGAATTAGCTATCGATGATATCCTTATGCAATACTTGTCTCAAAACAAAAACTTCCTTTTGTCGATAATGATGAAGATCAGCACTCGGTGACCTAAGGTTTCTCGAGTGGTTCTTTTTCCTCTTTGAATTCCTTTCGATGTTGAATCTGAGTGTGCCGGGTGAAGTGTTTCAGTTGTTTGATTCTTTGTTTAAGTGTTAAGGCCTTTTAAGTCATGGGGTTTCAAAGTTCAAACAAAATTGAATAGCTAATGAGAGTCATGATAATAAGCAAAGACAAAACATTTCTCAAAATGAAGTCCAATCAGACAATAAAAAGATCAAGTGGTACCCAAAAAGGTAGAAATTTAACAAAGGATTTTTAAGGTGTGTTGAGTGCTCAAAAAATGGTGACTTACTGGGTGAAAGAAGAATATTTGTTCCTACCTTGGGCTCGGTTGATGCAAAATCTGGTTAAGAACTTAACTGGTTTTTATTAGAGCCTATTTTATCCTTGCATTTGAAAATACCTGGTCGGTGCATTTGGGCCTGCCTGTGGAGTTTTCAACCTTTATTCCACCTTTGTTTCCTATAACCCTAACTCACACCCCCTTTGACAAGAGTCTAGTAAAGAATTCACTGGCACTAGGCCTTTTAGTTACCCTTATTCACTTGCTACAGTGTTGCTCTGCTGCCAGGGAGCGTCCATAGCCCCAACTGAGTCACCCAGATGTCACATACCTTGCTCAACTTACAGCGAGCATCCATATCCCCAACGGATTTAACTGGATACCCTCTCCTACTGTTCACTCATTTGATATAGTTGATTTTATTTCGCCATAATTCCCTGAGCGAGTGGGAGAGGAGGACGTTTGTTATTTCCAAAATGATATGGTTAAGGTGAAACTTTGCTAGCTCTGTCTCTGAGTTACATGTAGCCCTTTTCATCTTACCATATTTACCTTAAGTTTTTACTAGACCACCAGGAAAACACTTCATCACTCTTCCAAGGTTTGTTCATCTACGTAGGTTAGGTAGAAGACCTCCTAAAGCAACCATAGGTCCCTTAGCGTTTCTTCTGTTGTATGTGAGAGATGAGTGAGGAACAGATTTCATTATAACACATGAATTAAGGTCAACCAATGTCTTGCTAAACACAATATTCAAAAGTGTGGAAGTACAAATAGCGAAAGACGAAAACAAAAAATGCATCCCGCAATCGACCTATCTAAAACAAACATTGTAAAACACAAAGATATCAAATCTTTTTTTTTTTTTCCCGCACTAATCTATCTAAAACAAACATTGTAAAACACAAAGATATCAAATCTTTTTTTTTAATGGAAATATTGTTTTAGGGCTTAGCCATTCACCAGAGTGCGTGCGTTAGGTTCCCCCCTCAGATTTTTCATCCGATACATGCTTACCCCAATCTTCTCGGCCACCTGAAAATGTTTGAGCCATAGATTCTGAAACTTAGAATGTTTTCCCTTCGGCTCATTTGCTCTATTCCATTTTAGCACTAAGTCTCCTACCTCAAAATTCTTCTTCGTAGCCTTATGCTTATCAAACCACCTTTTCACTATTTGTTAATGAGCTATGAACTTTGATTTTTCTTTCTCCCTTTCTTATTCCAGCATAAGGAGGGTATCAATTCTTTGTTGTATGATTGATGATCGTTGTCCACTCGAATCCTAAGAAAGTTGAAGGGATGGAAGATACAATCCATTCGAGAGAATGGATTCATGTTTGTATACCAGAAAGTATGGTTAATTCCCTATACATTCCTTGGGTGTAACTCCATCGGCCCATAAATCATTATGAAGTGAACTATGCCAATTCCTCTGGTTGTCTGCAACTGTTTTCTTTAATATTCTCACTAGGTTCTTATTAGTTGATTCTACCACTTTGTTCCCCTGTGGATAGTAGTTTTCAAAGTATATGATTATAATTCCTTTATCTAGGGAAAAATGTGTTAATAAGGTGGAATAAAAGTAAGTTTCATTGTCAAAAACAAGGATGGAGGGCACATCGAACCTTGTGATCAGTTGTTGTTCTATGAATTGAATAACCACCTTTTCATTTACTTGGGTCAAAGGGATGTCCTCTGCCCATTTTGTGAAATAATCTATGGCATTTAGTATGTATCTATGATGTTTTGAATAACTTGGTGAAATTTCTCCTATGATATCTAACCCCCATTGCTCGAATGGCCTAGAAACAATCGTCGTTTGGAGTGGGAATCTGCTCTCTTCTCCCTCCCCGTGCTTATTTGACAAGTTTTGCAGTTTCTAGCGTATGTGTGAGTGTCCTTGAACAGAGTAGGCCAATAATAGCCAACCCTCGGTATTTTATGAGCAGTGGTGTTTCCTGCAAAATTTCCACCAGCAGGACCATCATGGATCTCCTTTAGAACTTTGTCTGCATATTCACATTCGAGACATCTTAAAAGTACCCCATCATAATTAACACGGAATAGTACCGAATTTATGAGGCGATATTGTGCGGATCTTAAACTAAGGGATATCCTTTCCCTAGGGTTTAGGTTTTCTGGGCAAGTCCCATGATGCAGGATCCCATGATGCAGGAGATAAGTTAGTTTCTCGTACCAAGACTCATGCCCTAGGGAGACATATGAAGCTTCACCACACCATAATCCCAATTCATTCTCCCATTTGGGGTCTTCATTTACTTGGTCCTAGGCTTCAGCTTCCAGTTTCCATAACCCTTGTCCTTTAACCAATTTAGTAGGTTTTATATCTAGATCAAATTATTGGACTACTGCCATCCAATTTCCTCTTCTTTCCCCCATCTCATGTTGGGTAAATAGAGATGGGACTACATGGTGAGGCACGATGACTTTGGTATGGTTCTTGAGGATGTAAGATATGAAGTGTTTTAATACCTTGTATATCGCATAATCATGCTTATCTATAGTAGGGTAATTTAGTTTGGCCCCTTGGATATTAGTGCTCATGAATGGTATTGGGGCCTCGTTGTTTTCATCATCCTTCTGAGTTAATACTGCAACTAACAATTGGTCGAAGGCAAAACTATAGAGGAAGAAATCTTTGTTGAAATTGGGACTTCGCAACACTAGGGTTTGAGATATTGCAGTCTTAATATTTCTGAAAGCCCATTTTCGTTCATCATCCCACTTAAATTCAACATCTTTACGAATCATTTTTTGTAAGGGTTTGATAGTTTCAGTGAAATCGGGGGTGAATTTTCTCACAAAATTGATTTTCCCAAAGAATGATTGAATAGCCTTTTTTTGTGAGGTAATGGAAGTTGAGTTATAGCCTTAATCCTTTATGGGTCTATGTGAATCCCTGCTTGGGATATAATGTGGCCTAACACTTACCTTCCACGACAACAAAAATAGTTTTCTTAGGGTTTAAGGATATACCATATTTCCTACACCTTTCGAAAATCTGGGTTAAATGTTGGATGTGATCTTCTATGTTCTTTTAATACACAGTCACGTCATCCAAATAGACTAATACACATTTGTTGATTAGTCCCCTAAATTCTACGTCCATGGCCCTTTGGAAGGTCACTCCTACATTGATTAACCCAAAGGGCATACGTTTATAAGCGAAAGTTCCTCACTTGGTTCAGAAGGTAGTTTTCAAGCAATGTTCTTCTAAAACTAGAACTTGGTTGTAACCTGAGAAACCATCTAGCTGAGAGAAAATCTCAGAGCCAGACACAGTTTGCAAGAGTTGCTCCATTGGTAGGACTGAGTAGTTGTTCTTTTCTGAAGCTTTGTATAGGTTTTTGAAATCTACACATAGGTGGATCTCCCCAGACTTTTTCCTCACATGAAATAAATGTGCTACCCATGTGGAGTGTCTAACTTGGAAAATTATCTTGGAATCTAGTAGTTTCTTTAACTACTGACACATGAGCGGCTTCGGGGATGGGTGGTATTTTCGGGCTTATATTGGAAGGGTTTTACTTCAGGTTTTAATGGAATAGTGTGTTGAATTATATGAGTATCATAAGTTTTCAGATCTCAGTAGGACCATGCAAAAACATCTTGATATTATCTGAAAATTTTGAGATAGGCCTTCCTTTCCTCTTTAGATATTGTCTTGTCGAGATTTATATTTTTGGGGTTTTCCGGGGTTCCTAAATTTATAGTTTTGTGCATGGTACAATAACTCCCCGTCTTCACGTTCTTTGAACATTTAAATCTTTCCCTTAGGTCAAAAAGGTTTTCTAAAATGGTTATTCCCTTTAGTATCGTGTGAGACCTTGGTTTGTCAGTCGGTTGATCTGTCTAAGGATCGGTTTCTACTGATTGTTCCTGGAATACTTCATCATCAATAGCCAAGTCTTTAAAATTATCTTGATTTGTCAAAAAAATTATGATCTATTCATCTCCTTAAAAGACCTTTCAATTAGAAATATCGTTGGGAACTGACAGTTTGTAGAGTAGCTCCACAATGAACCGAGAGGCTTCATAATCTTCTAGAGGTGATAGCCTTGAGGCAGTGGTGGCCAGAGAATCAACAAGAATGTTCTTTGTTCTGGGGATTGTTGTAATAATGAAGGCTTCAAAACTCTCTATTATCCTATGCACTTCCTGTTGATAATTCCTCATATGTGGAGAGTTGCAATGTACAGTGTTCCTCACTTGTTTAACGATGATTTAGGAATCTCTGAAAACCTTCAATTATTTAACGTTTAAGTCCATGGACTTCTTTATCCCTTGTACTAGAGCTTCATACTCGACGGTATTGTTTGTGCATTCGAACTCTAGTCTAGAGGACATGAAATGTCATTTACCATTTGGATCAATGAGGATGCACCATGCCCCTGACCCTTCTTTCTATTTGGATCCATCAAAGTATAAGGTCCAAACTTGTGGGCAAAACCTATCGGCTTCCTCTTTCTTGTCACTATCTTCCTCTCCTCATGTTTGTTATGTGATTTCTAACATAGGTTCTTGACAGAAGAGGGTTTCCCCTTTAATCGTCGACAATTTTTCTTGAAAAATCATTTCAAATTTTTGAGTAAGAGGAACATCAGATGAGAGGGGGGAGAAATTCCCGAAATCGGAGTCACAGGAATAATTTCCTAGAACGGGGAAATTTGTCGATGAGGGTTCATTGAGGGTTTCTAAGTCAGTGACAGTATGTTTTAGATATCTTTCCCTATCGATCCTAATAATATTTGTGTGTCCCTTTAATGGCAGCCAAAGGTGATCCCATTCAGTACTGAAGTATCTGTTTAACTTCTCAGACCAATCTTGACTTAATAACAATCCATAAGATTTTGGGATATCTACTACAATGATGTCAATTACTTGCACAAATTTAGGGTATGCTTCTATTCTGATCATTAAATATTTGAGCTCTCCCATAACCTTCACCTGGGTTCTATCTAATTGTATAACATGTTTATCGCTTTTGAGAGGGACTGCATTTAATTTTTTGCAAATGGACAATGGAATAACAATGGAGGATGCTCCCGAGTCAACCAAACAATTATGGAGATTTATGTTGAAGACTTCAAATGTCAAGAGGAACGGTGGGAAAAAAGGTTTCCCCTTCTTATCTTCAGAGCAGGCGTTCACAGTTGGTTTATTCCTTGTATATGTGGGAGTTAGATTTTCTCCTTGGTGGGAGCTTGTTGTAGGACTTTCGGAGTCACATGAATAATTGCCTAGAACGGGAAAATTTGTCGATGAGGGTTCATTAAGGTTTTCTAAGTCAGTGACAGTATGTTTTAGATATATTTCCCTATCGATCCAGATCATATTTATGTGTCCCTTTAATGGCATCCAAAGGTGAGCCCAGTCTATATTGAAGTATCTGTTTAACTTCTCAAACCAATCTCGACTTAATAACAATCCATAAGCTTCTGGGATATATACTACAATGATGTCAATTACTTGCACAAATTTAGGGTGTGTCGCTATTCTGATTATTAAATATTTGATCGCTCCCATAACCTTCACTTGGGTTATGTATAATTGTATAACATGTTTATCTCTTTTGAGAGGGACTGCATTTAATTTTTTGCAAATGGACAATGGCATAACATTGGAGGATGCTCCCGAGTCAACCAAACAATTATGGATATTTATGTTGAAGACTTCAAATGTCAAGAGGAACGATGGGAGAAAAGGTTTCCCCTTCTTATCTTCAGAGCGGGCATGTTGGCAGCCAATTCACATTTTTTTATTTGACTTATAAGCTGCCTACACCAATGTTTTGCAAACATCAATTTTCATCGCAATTTTCATATAAACGACATTTTTATTTTTGCGACATTTGCACATTTACCTTCGTTTTTGTTTTCACGACTGAAAGCATGAAAACTTGGTCTTTCGAAGTCGCATTAAAATCATTGTTGAACTGTCATTATCCTTCTTATCGACGTGCCTATTGAGCTTACTTTTCACGTATCATTACATAGTTGGCAAGATCTTTTGATTTGTATTTATGCTTCGATTGATTGTGACTTTGTCTCATTAAGTTTGTGATGCATTGGCAATTGGATTTATATGTTCTTTAATTTGGTTTGATTGACCATTGGTTTCATAAAAATATATAGGTGTTATGGTTAAACCTTTGATGTATTTCATTTGATATCACACCTAGCTCAAAACTGCATTGGCGCATGGGTTAAACTCTTGACATGAATTGTTACAACACATTGCCACATGGTCAAAACATTGGTATTGGTTTCAATTTGTATGTTGGTGTTTGAACACTATGGCATAACGTTGATTGCGCGCGTTGGTTCTACCATTGATTTCATTGGTTGGGCAAATGACTTGATTGTTGAACTATACAATAGTGGGTCGAACAGCTATGAAAGACGGCGGTGTCACCTTGGCAATAATTATTATGCATGGTAGAGATAAACTCCACCACCTTCGCACGATGGAATTTATGCCTATCTCGTATCCCTGTTTTACCTCTGTTAGTTTGGGTAACCCTTCGTGCACTCTGCTCCTGTGTGTGTTATGATCCAAACCCTGGGCTTACCGTGTGCTCGGCTCCATGGCACCAGTCGTGCGAATCGAGCCAAACGGAAACCAAGCCTTGCTATTATTTGACAATGCCCGGAAAGACTTGGAGGATAACGGATGGCTCACCTTTGTACAGCGATTTGAGGGTTTTAATATAGTTGTGGCACAGCAGTTCGCCCTGACTTTTGATGGTTGTAGAGCCAAGGTGGGTGACATCCAGTTGGAAATCAATGAGGAATTTATCAGTTCTGCTACAGGGTTACCATCCTCGGGCCAGCATTGGTTCAAAAATTCTAAGGTCGAGGAGGTGCCATGGCCACTACTATTCCTCTCGCGTAAATTCACGTCTTGTGACAGAGGTATGCCCATATCCTTGCTTAAACCATGATGGCATGACCTTTTGATAATAGTCAAGCAGTCCGTGACCTGTGAAGGTCGATATGGACTCGTTTTTATCTACCACCTGCGTTTGTTAATGAATTTTATGGGATACCCGTTGAATATGCCCTTCTACTTCCAGCGTAGCCTATATAAAATGTCTAAAAGGTTTAAAAGGGAGAAGGCTGACAGTAGCCTATTCCACCATGGACTAATTAGACTTGTCATTGTTCATTATTTAAGTCTCCACGGTGATAGTTGGCGAGCTTTTATCGCTCGAAATGGTTTTGATGATACAGACCCTATCCAAGTTCACAAGCCTGTGGTGAATGAAACCAAGATCGGGCCACACGTGCCCTTCCATGTCCTATTGCCCTCTCCTAAGCCTTTGGTTGACCCTAACTTTGACTTACCAGATGTTATGACTGAGAAAGTTGAGGCTATTAAAAGGCCTGTGAGAAAAAAGGCTAAGGAAAACCCTACTGCTAATGCCAAGGGTAAAAAGAATGCTTGGCTTATTTCAAGAATGGCTAGGAATAAACCTAAACCCACCACTGAGCAGAAACCCATAATCCTTAGTGAGGATTCGGACTCTGAAATAGAACGTTTTCTAGCTAATGAGTACCCTTGCTCATAGGGTCTGTGCCCCGAGCCACCTTATGATTTTGTTTCGAATCTTCCCACTTGCCTAAGAAACAATCCCAGTTACCCAGGAATCCAACTACCTAATGAAACCCTCGGCAATGTGACCAAACCCTCACATGCATTTTCAAAGCCCACATAGTCGTCCTATGACCAATGTGATTTGTGGTTGGAACAATACTACATCGACGTCCCCCTAATTCAATCGAAAATCCAATCGCTGGAGAGCCAAGTTGCAGTGTTGACCAGCCAAAGAGACAAACTTCAAGCAACTGATACGAAGCAGAGGACTACTGGTTCCATCATATTTAAAAACGTTGAATCGGCTACAGCTGTTGTAAACTCCAAAATGTCGTGATCAAGCCGTCTACTCGTCATACAGGTATGAATTTTGATATCGTTTTAGTTTTTTGAGTGACCAGGATTAATATAATGATTCAAATATGGTTTTTGAATAACTCTGTTTATATTTCGAAATGGCTCTGTCATAATGTGTTCATCCTGTATTTCTTTTTTCTTTGCTAAAAATAAATGAAATTTGGTTACATGATTTACCCAGCTTAGTCACTGATAGATTTTATTAGATTTGATTGATTTTCGATTGGATTTGATTTGTTCGATTGAGTTAACAAAATTGATGGTTTGTTGTCAAGTGAATTTGTTTGTATCCAATTTGAACAGAAAGTTTTTTTTATACTAGATTTAGGATACGATCATGTTTTGATTTGATTTCGTTATGGTTAGATTGCATCCTGTGATTTTGAAACGACTTCGTAAGTTTGAATTCACGTGATGTAATCTTATAAGTCGGGAATACAACTCTGATCGCTTCCAATTTGGAAAAACGACTCTGTTTTTATGGAAATAATACTCTCATTAAAAGCCTATGCAAACGATATTCACGCTCGAATCATGGAAGGTTTTTGATTAGCTATGACTATGTTAAACCCTCGTTGTTTGATTCGCTTGATTGGATTGTTGTGTATTTTCAGTTAGTTCGATCATTTTCATGAGTTGGATTCGCATCGTAAAAGATGTTGTGTTTGATTTTAATTTGCAAAACGAATTGATTGACTTTGATTATCTCTATCAAATCCATTTATAATTCATTTGAAAGAAATCATTTTGATCAAGGTAAATCGATCTTGTCTGCCCATTTGGCTAAAACAAACGATCAGATCATTATTACGAACCTTGTTACCAACTGATTGGTCTCATATTGATTTCGTTTGTGGATAGTTATGCGCCAGTTTTGGTTTAATTCGCGTATGGCATAAATCGTTTGTTATATGAGTACAGTTATGATCTCGTTTAGATTCGATCGTGTTTCCTTCTGATGAGGCAGCATAACAGTTGCATAGAATTTATTTTAATTATATCGATTTGAGTTGATATGAAACAATTTCATTACTATTCATTATGAATATGTCCACCTGACTTTGTGGCAACAAACGAAACAGAGTACATCTATCTCTGTAATCAGTTGATTCATTTTGGTCCTGTTTGGTTTTGAATGGTATAACAATTTTAGTTTGAATGATTCGTTTTCAAATAGCTATTGGATGTGAGTTAAATTTAATTCTTTAAAAGATTTGAGTTGATTTCAATGCTGATTTTGTGTCTTATTTAGACCAGCTACAGAATCGTAAGATTTTGTAGCTAGTCTATAGAATTAGATTTTTATCATTTTATTAATAAAGGATCCTTCTAACTTGTCTATTTTTTACCCTTTTCAGGTACATCCAAATTGCATTGGACATATTGGACAGTCTAGGGGATATTTGTGTGTTTTAGTTTTATTTTAGGTTCCTAGTTTAGTTAGACTTGGGATATCTTCCCAGATTTTATGTAAACAGTTTGATAACTTCCACAGGGAGGTTTTACCCTGTGGAAGGCCTTTAAATACTTATTATTTTTTGTAATAAGGATCATCCTCACTTGTGAGAGAACCAGGCTATGGATTTCTAATACAAACAGAGACAGGAGTTGATGTTTTGCTACATCTTTCGCTTTCATAATATCAATCTTTTGTTTCATGTTTATGCTTATCAATTTGCATTTGATTAGTGACTACTTTAGCTATCATAGTCTTTTGCAGAATGATATGATTTAATTAATGTGATCCATGTCTGATTT
>SNQJ01S0039274.1:207240-218291 GCA_010110895.2 Picea sitchensis
CATGATGATGAGGAGTCAGAAAAGGATGAATCTCCTAGGTTAGTTAGATCAGTACATTCTGAAGCAGGAAGCCCAAGTCATGGTGGCAATACTGACTTGGTAGCTAGGGATTCCAAAAGACCCAAGTGGTGGCACAACACCATTGGAGATGTTCGGATAGGAGAGATGATCGAGGGGAGATCATCACAAGGTAAGAGTAAACAACAATTGGCATAGTCAAATTTGCTCTTATGGCCAATATTCAGGAGATCTATGAGCCTCAAGTATTCAAGGAAGCAAAAGGAAGACCTGAATGGGAAAAGGCCATGGAGGCCGAACATGAAAGTTTGATGAAAAATGAGACTTGGGATCTCACATCTCTTCCATCAGGGAAGAAACCCATTGGCTACAAATGGGTGTACAAGGTCAAGTACAAAGAAGATGGTACACTTGACAATTACAAAGCACAGTTAGTTGCGAAAGGATTCTCTCAGCGAGAAGGAATTGACTATGCAGAGACTCTTTCTCCTACAATGAAGATGAGCACTATTCATCTTGTTCTAGCCATGGCATCACAACAAGGCTAGAAGGTCCACCAGATGGACGTGAAAAGTGGCTTCCTCAATGGAGATTTGAAGGAAGTGGTATACATGTGCAAACTAGAGGGGTTTCAGGTTGCAGGGAAGGAGCATCTAGTTTGCAGACTAAAGAAGGCTCTATATGGTCTGAAATAGGCACCGAGGGCGTGGTACATCAAGATTGATAGGTATTTGGTTCAGCAAGGGTTCCAGCGGAGTCCTTTAGATTCCAACTTATATGTCAAAAGAGTTGGTAATGAGATCATTCTTCTGGTTGTTTATGTGGATGATATCATTATTATAGGTAGTGAGGAATATGCAATTACATGGATCAAATCCAACATGAGCAGAGCATTTGACATGATAGATCCAGGCCTCCTACACTATTGTCTGAGTGTAGAAGTTTGGAAAATAGGGAGCAACATTTTTTTCTCATAAGCAAAGTATGCCAGGAGTTTGCTGGATAAGTTCAGGATGGAGGATTACAAAATCTTCTCTACACCTATGGAGAAGGGAATGAAACTTTAAGCCAAGAACGACTCAAAGGAAGTTAGTGAGTCACTATACAGACAACTAGTGGGCAACTTGATATATCTTACAACCACTAGACCTGATCTGAGTTTCGTTGTGAGCTTCATTTCTAGATTTATGATAGCGTCGAAAGTAGAGCACTGGACAGTAGCGAAGCAAGTGTTGAGATATGTGAAAGGGACACTTGACTTTGGTATTCTGTACAACAAGAGAAAAGACCCGAGGTTGTGTGGGTATACAAATTCATATTGGGCATATTCTGTTGATGACATAAAATCCACTTCTGGATATGTCTTCAGCCTTGGCACAGGTGCAGTCACATGGACCAGCAAGAAACAACATGTAGTCTCCCTTTCATCGACAGAAGCAGAGTATCGAGGAGCATTGAAAGGTGCATGCGAGGCAGTTTGGGTTAGGAGGATGTTATCAGATATGCAAATGCATCAGAGAGAGCCTACACCCTTGTTCTATGAAAATCAAGGGGTAATGAAACTTGCCAAGAATCTAGTCTTCCATGAGCATACCAAACATGTTGATACACACTGTCACTTCATCAGACAACTTGTAGAAGATGGAACTATTGAGTTGCATTATTGTCCTACAGAGGATCAAATTGCAGACATTTTCACCAAGTCTTTGGGTCCCAAAAAGCATGTAAAATTTTGAAAGAAACTTGGTGTAGTGAGTAGATTGACCATTAAGGGAGGGTGTTAAATTAAATACTAGTTTATAATGGTCAATTAGAAATTAGACTTAGGAATTAATAAAGACAAAGTGACTTTAGGTTAATTTATTTGCTTTTAGGTCATATATTTGCTTTTAGGCTATATTTTCACTTTATCCTACATTCATAAAGTGGTTTGACTCTACTTGATTGTAACCTATATACGAAAGCTATTTGCTCTCTTATTTAATGGATTGAATAAAGACATATAACCTTATTCAAGTTATCTTGGTTTTTGTGTGTGCTCTATTTTCGTTACACAAAACACCCATTTAAAACATCGATAGACCACATCACCCTCTGCGCCTCCGCCGTCAACCCATGATGAATTTAAGATGCAGATATTTGGTGAAAGATTTGTTTAAATTTTACTCATCACTCGAATTGAATGGATGATGTGACACAGTAAGTTCTTCCCTAGTTTAAATTCTCTTCAACCATTTTAAACGAAATCATTCTGTGCGCAAGGAAATTCAGAGCATCCGAAGAATAAAGCCGAGTAATTTGAAGGGTGCAGAGATCCTCTGAGTATAAAAATAACCAGGTTTAGAAAGATTTACAGTTATGTATCAAAGTCTGTGGATTTTACATGGTTTCATTTCATATATTTTTGATCTGGTTTTATTCTTTACACGATCTCTAAAATTTTATTCTAATTCTAGGAACAATGCCACTAAGAAAGCCAACCACCAGACGATTTCCAAGGGCACCGAAGCTGAAAGAACCAGATGTAGGTGAAGGCTCTTCTCCAGGGGTCACAAGGAAATTAGAATACACTCCGAGGCCTGAACCGTTCATTAAGACATCGATGAAGAAGGCTTTCATCCAGCCTCTGGTCTTTGGAGATACAGAGGCAAGCACAAGATCCAAGATGATAGTCCTACATTGGGGAGAACTCTTTAACAAGATATGTCGAGAGGAATACCCATAATATATACCACACAATGATCCAGATTTTAGAGTGCTCGACGATGAAGTGTTCCCGAACATTCGACGATCATACCTGCATATGGTGGCGAGAATAACTCATGTTTTTCCCTGTATTGAAGTCCTGAAGTGGTTCATCGACCACAAAGACACACACAAATTTTTGATAAACAATGACAATGGTGGGTATGTTGGGGTGTTCCTTCTGGTTGAGGTCTATAAATAATACAAACTCTAAGACCCCGAGGAGCATCTAAATACAAATTTCATCGTGAATTTCTACAAGTGCCATGACACCAGCCGGGTGATGGCCTCATGGTGGAGGGAAGACAAGAAATAAACCAACCGGAGCACTAACTGGTTCCAGACGACCAACTTAAGGGAGCCATACTTCTATTTGATGGCTCTCATCTGCCGATTATATGGAGAGAAGGACTGCTCTAGGTTTTCAGAGGCATGGATTCCCTTAGCTTACATAGTGGCTATCTCTGGGAGTAGTTTCAACTGAGCATCTGTATACAAGGATCAGATGCCGAGGGAGGGAGAGATACCAATTTTCTACATGGATTCATATTTGCTTGATTTCATGTGGGCCAAAAACATTTTCTCTGGCATGAATCTAAGCTAGCATGTCACAGAGCTCTCGGTCCATGTCTATTTCAGCATCCTATGGGAGAACAAGTACAAGAAGTATTACTCCCTCATCTGTGATGAATTCTCTTTAATATGGAATTCCTGAGATTATCAGCTGTGACCAAGAAAATGATTTCATTCTCTTTAATATGGAATTCCTGAGATTATCAGCTGTGACCAAGAAAATGATTTCCAAAGTAGGCCACTGGTATTTGGACGAGCACGACACCTACATTCAGGTGTACGGGGCCATCGGAGCACCGCATCTCCTACCAGTGCATGTCCTTGATTGACTTGTAGTGGGAGAGATATGCTATCAAACCATATTTCAAGGCTACAATGCCACCCTGGTCAAGGACAAGAAGCAAGTGTTCATTCCCTATGGTTTCCATGTAGGTTTCTACTTGGTTAAAGACATAGCTCAAGCGAAACAATAAGGGTTGAGCCATCTTGAGTTCAATTTCTAGATAGGCTGATTCCGAAAGCATGATCCAAAGGGCCTGGTCTTGCAACATGCTTCACAGGTTTTGTCCTGTTGGTCGTACGCCCACGACAAATTTGAAGATGAAGTCTTCACGAAAAATGCCTAGGACTGGGACGAGGTGGTGGCAAGGATGGACGAACCAAAAATGACCAAGTTCAGGGCCATGAGCCTGAATGAACAGGTGAATACCATAGAGCAATAGACTCAAGAGGCCCTCAGATCCAGAGAATAAATTAGAGCGACAGAAGAAACAAAGGTTCCCCTGGTCGCCCCTGTGTATGATAAAGGTTTCCCTATGACACGAGACACACAGGCAAGGGGATTTCTCATGATAGAATAAGATAAACGAGTAATTGATCAGCTACAAGACGAACCAGACCTTATAGGAATGATAGGGGCCGCTGCCACAACCTAGATGAAAGCCGGGTAGGCCCAAGCGGCCCTAAGCTAATAGAAATTGATGAAATCATTGGGTTAGACAACCTTGAAATTACAACGCCACAGGCTAGATCATCAGGGGATATTTCATCGTAGCCAAAGATAGTAGTAACATCAGGGAGAATAAGTGCACCAAACCCCCTCTGTGAATTGATAAATATCTATGATGATGAGGAAAGTCCAGAGGTTTCCCTGGTGACTGTTGTGCAGATCATAGAGGAAAAGGAGCCCGAAAAGGCATCTTCCCCAGCTCCCAACGCTCAATTTCATAGCCCTTCACATAATGACCAGGAGGCCGAAAGTGTATTAGAAACTGAACTACTTGAGGTACCAGAAAATCAAAAGGACAGTCCGATGGACGAGCCAGGGTCAGGCGAACAAAAAGAAGAAGCTCGTCAGCAGGAAATCGACATCTCAACGACCAATTATCAAGTAAGTACCAAGCCCACCCTCGATGCTTCAATTTCAACCGATAATCAACCTCTCGATGAGAAACAAATAGAGGCCAGACCTTCAGAACACATAAAGGAGGTTCAAGAACCCAGTCTTGAACAAATATAAACCATCGAGAACCTGGGAAATATGCTCACCTGGGGAGATCAACAAATCCCTGAACCCATGGATGAAGTTGCTGACATACATGATATATCCTATGAATGATAAATGAAAGATATCATGTAGAGAACCACCAATAAGAGGAGGATTACTTTGGATCGCTCCATTCTCATCACCAAAGAGGAAAAAATGATCAACACAGAGCATTCCAAGACATTCGAACTTATCGACGCAGGGATGGTAATCAAAGATGCCACCCTAGATAGAGAAAAAAGGGATGAAGAGGAGCTGGCTACTGCTCTGAAGGAATTGGAACATTTGTGCCACTTATCAAAATATTACCAAGACACCACACATGCCGCGATGTTCCTAAGGAGTGAATTCTAGGAGGCCTACAACAAATTTAGAGATGAACGACACGTATTCATTGCAAAGATAATCGAGCTTCAAGAAGACACCCTCATGGAACTGATGACGTGAAAGGATATGGAGAGGTGGTACGAGAAATCACACCAAGCCATGGAAATGATCGACTATATCAGCACGGTGCAACAGGGCCAAGACGTCGAAGAGCATGACATCTAGCTGCTAAGGGAAAGAAGCATCGAATGCATAAGGAAATCGATCGAATATTGGGTAAAAATGGGTCAAGAACCTCATTGGGAAATCCAAGAGAAATGGGCAGAGTGCGAGAGAAGCTGGAACAAGATCAACCGGGCAATGAGAGACATCGGCCTCCCTGAATTCAACACACCCAATGAATTTTTGGACTTGTGTGACATAGTCAAATCACATGTCGAACAAGAATCATCATGGGTTGTCAAAATAGCAAAGTTGGGAGAAATGGTTCCAGGACAGGTGCAACAGTTCATGGAGCACCCAATCAAATCTCGAGCCATGTTACAGCAGTTAAGTTCTAGAGTAGTCAAGTATCGGGCATGGGAAGTAGATATAAGAGAGATCCTCTTGGCCCCAATGGAACAACATAGATTCCCATATGCTAATACATGCAAGGATATATTTGTCAAGTGGTCGAAGTATGAGAAGAGTCATCCACTCAAGTGAGATCATTTGATGACTCTCTGAAGACTGATAGAAGAAAGAGCCATGTGGCGGGTTTTGTTTTACTTAGCTACACTTTAATAGTTATTTTTAGTTAGTAGTATGTTATAAATAGGAGGATCGACCTATTAGAAAGAGGTCGATGGTTGTTTCAAAGACCCTCATTTTTTGATTTGTAAAGAACTATTTCAGAGCTACCTTAATTGAGAAGTCATGTTTAGGACCAGAGACAAGTTTGTGTTTTTTCATCGAAAGCATGTGTGAATGGATCTGAAGAGGAATTATTTCTGATTCTATCTAATGAATGGATGTTGTAATGAATAAGAGCTTCTAAATCTGTTGATAAGTTATTTGATTCAATGTTTTACAGTTCTTGTCTTTAATGATGAAAAATAAATCGTTGTGTTAGTATGTCATTGATGATTAGAGCTAAGGTAACTATTTTTTTTTCCATTGTTTATTTCATGTATGTTTTCTTCTGATAAATTGTATCTCAACCAATAATTGGAACACCAACAGGTTAATGTATTTGTACTAGGCCTGTGGTAGAGAATCATTGTATGCATGCTAGAGTGAAAGGGTTATCCCAAGCTCAGCCTTCTCCAGTAGTTAAGTTTTCCCACCTTGTTACCCATTTGGTTTATACCGGCTCTTATCTTATATCGGTCCCACCTATAAGAGAAAATACAAAAAGAGAATGTTTGAATTGAAGGAGAAAATTTCACTAGAAAATGTAAATCCCATCGATTATTTGGATGGATCGCAATATCTGAAGAACCATTCCACTATTAAACACTGCATAGTATAATTGGGCCTCGGTGGTGGGTTTGGTTCCTACTGTTGAGGTAAAGGGATTTAGGACCCCTCAACAATATCTTCCTTTAGGTTGGATCCTGTAAATAGGGGGTTGGAACCTCCTTAAAGTTGGTGCTAGAAAATTTGGAAGTTGGTGCTTCCCATGAATGTAATATTCTTAAATATAAGAAAACGTTATGTGGTTTTCACCCATTTGGTTTTCACGTAAAAATATCTTATGCACTATGTATGATGTGATACATTGCTGAATGATATTGTTTATGGTTATATTTTCATGAAATGTTAAATGAAATTATAAGTGATAAACTGTTGATGAATTGATGTTTATATATTCTGGTTAAAAGTGGTAAAAAGTGCATAATACTGATTCACCCCCCTCTCAGTATTCCAACAAGGATAGTGATTCAAAAGACAAAATATCACAAAGTCTTGAAGAATAAAAAAATATGATCATAAACCTAAATTTCAATTAGAAGAGGCAAGAAGGATAAACGAATTGGTGAGAATATAACTGAAGAAAAAGGAAGAAAAGTGCAAAGATATAGAATCTGAAATTGTTTCCTTAAGAAAGGATTTGAAAAAGTCAATTGCTTAGTTGAATAGAAGCTTGAAGTTTGAAAAGAGTATTGAAATATTAGATGATATAATCAATTTTCAAAGGTCTCCATTCATTAAGGCTCGTATTGGATATGATGTTATTGTTGTCTCCCTACCTACACCTAGACTTGCTACAACCAAGGAAGCTCTATTTGTTGTAGGATGATTCAAACCATTTTTCTAGAAGAACAACCTATTTTTGATTGTGTTCAATAGATTGATGAGCTACATGATCCTCACATGCCAACAATTGATCATGTTATTGATATGTCAGGTTGTTATACTCCCATAAGTGAACCTAACCATGAGCCTACTTCTTCTGATTGACCAACACAAAAATTTGTGCCCTATCATCATCCTCACCATAAAAATCTAAGGAGTGGAAATCATGCTTTCAGATCCTTATAGAAGTGACGTGAAAGTTAGAATTGTGAACTAGGGCCAACTACCAGGATAGATTGTGGTTAGATTGATGGATGGTAATGGAATCATTTGACCATATGTTTGAAGACTTCATATCAATTTGTATCATCAACTATATAGTTGTGCAACATTCCTCTTAATTATTGATGATTTACATGGAAGTGGTCAAATGAGGATCAAATGGACATGACAATCCACTGAAGTTTTGACTAAGTATTCATTGACGAGAACTATTATCACTACTTATTGATCTCTCAAAGGGGAATACTTGAAGTTATTAATATGTGAACCCAACTGATGTCTTCTTGATGACTCAACTATTTCTTGTTGAATCGACTTGGATTTGTTGAGACCAATCTAACCATGTTAGACTATTGTTGGAGATGTACTACTGCTTATGTTGTATATAGAGACTGTCTGGATTGACAGAGATTGATTATCTTGCGTTCTTGGTGACAATGTTTAGACTTCTCGAGGAGTGTTGTTATATCATGCTCGAGCAATTTTTACCATTGAGGCAGGTAGTGTTGATGAAAGAAAAAGTGCAAGTGAAGGATGTTATGTTCCAGGCAACATGCATATAATTTTCATTAAGTATTCTTAACATTCCTTCTTCAAACCTTGAAGTCTTTTTGATAGTTGAGAATGAAACTCTACACATTTTTCCAAGGAAACCTCAAAATCCTTTGTGAGCGGTGTATGGAACTTTGGAATTTGGCATGGTTTGAGGTATCTACTGTGCAAAATAAAAGACAAGTCCACATAGACAGTGTATACATTGTGACTAGAATTGACCATGTTCAAGAAATTGTTTTTGAAGGACAACTGGATGGTGTTTTGATGACATTCAAGCACTACCAAACCAACAACATACTTGTGATGTATCCCTTCATGGATGGTCACCAGATGTTCTCTATATATAGAAAACTCATCATTGTAATACTACATCTATCTTATATTATATATTATAGAAAAATCAACATGGTATCAGAGAAGGACTGGGCTTGACTCCCTCATGGGAGGCCCGAGAAAATGAGAAAGATAGCTTGAATTTTGTATGAAGATTTCTACATGCTTGCATTGTGTTTTGATGAAAGAGATAATGGAGTGCAACTTAAATGGTTCTATTTTTTAGCCGAAATAACCATCAGAAATTACTTTAATCATCCATACTTGAGCCTGAAGATATCATTATGGATGTATAAGCTTCCCTCTAGTGTGGGAATGATATGAAACATATGTCGAGGATAACAACTATGCACCTGAGGTGGATCCATCGCTGGAATTTGTGTTTTTTATTAAGCATGTCGTTGATGTGGGTGTTAATGCCACGCTCATGGTTTTTTAATAATGAGATTAGATTTCATAAATGGAATATCGATTCATTATGTAGAGTGTGATGATCCACCAAAAAATCATAAAGGGGAAATAAAGGGGAAGGAGGATATATCGGAGAAAAAAAACCACTTCCTTTATATTAATCTATGATGATTACATAAAATTATTTATAGGCATTGGGTTTAAGAGTGTCTTTTCCGTGACAAGACAACTATATTTTCCTGGAATGGGTTGAAAGCAAACCCAACATTTCTCATCTTGAAGGAATTTATGGGTGCAATCTTCACAATACAATTATAGTTCTTCATTTACCTACAAAGAAGGTTGGATTTGTGTAGAAAGAGCTCTCCATTATTCAACCTGAAGCTATTTTGTTTATGTCGAAGATCAAGAAGATTTCTATTCATAAGGTGCATGTAAATTCCATTTTTAACAAAATGAATGGAATCTGTATTTCAAGGGAGATGAAATTTCAAAGTTCTAAGAGTTAAGACAATGAATCGTTTACTATACATTTTTCCACTGCATAAAGTAAACATTCAATAGGACAATCTAGTTATTACATGTGGAGGTAGTGTTTTCCTATGAAAAATGAGTGTAAGGTTGAGTAGTGAAAATAATCCACACGAGATTGATGAGGGAAGCATTAGATTGTTTTGGTAGCACAACCATATCTTATAGTTCCTCTTATTGTCTACATGGTTTAGAGGTGGTCACTTACACTTCCTCAATTTGGAAAATCAATGTGATCAATGTAAACTTCCTTTGAAGTGAGAAGAAGTGACAAACCCTCTTAGTCGAGATCACATGAAGCTTGTGTAAATGTGTTGATTTTTTAGGAAACAACGTGAGACATTCTCCCCGAAGGGTCCTATGTGGACTAGTAGGGGGGAATGTGGACTTGATACTAACGTGCCTCAGATGGTGGGATGAAGGAACCAATACATTGATTTCATGAGGAAACATCGATATGTCTTGGGGGACATTGGCTCCATGAGGGAACCTCAATGTGTCCTAGAGAATACATTGGCTCCATGAGGGAACCTCGATATGTCTTAGACATGTGTTCCACAAGGGAACCACAAGATGTCTAGTATGGACATAGTTCATGAGTAAAGCCTAATGTTGGACACTTCAGGATATTTGGGTGTCCAATATACAATCATGTACCGAAGGATAAAATGACCAAGATAGACCCTTCCGGATGAAAGGGTACATTTCGGGGGTANTGATCTTGTAGCTCCAGTTGATGTTCCCAGAGATATTGAAGTAGGTCATAAGAGACCTACCTAGGATCGTGAGATTATGCAGGAGGAAGAAAGACATGCAACTCCTTGTGGTACCTTTCGAGAGAGCAAGAGACCTCAGAGATATCTATGCTATGCCGCAACTATGAGCTACACCATTGATTCTGAGCCTTTGTGTTATGACGAGGCATCTAATCAACCAGTATGGAGAGATGCCACGATGCAGGAGTATTAGTCCATCATGAAGAATGATGTGTGGGATATTTTTCTGAGAACTGAGGGGAAGTATATAGTGACCTCCAAGTGGATCTATAATATCAAACACATAGTTGACGGAAGCATCGAGAAGCAAAAAATGAGATTTGTTTCTAGAGGATTCTCTCAGGTGGAGGGAATATATTATGAGGAGACATTTTCTCATGTTTCTCAACACACTTCTATCTAGACGATTATTTCCCTTGCAACATCCATGGGTTGGAGACTACATCAGATAGATGTGAGGAAAACCTTTCTCAATAGAGAGATCGAGGAAGAATTATACATCGAGCATCCACATGGTTTCATGATACATGAGAAGGAGTCTCATGTGTGCAGTTTGAAGAAGGCCCTGTATGGACTCAAGAAGGCACCTCAAGATTGATATGCAGTGATTGATGGACACTTGATGAGTTTGGCCTTCAACACAAGTGTTGTTGATCCCAATCTGTACTACAAGACTG
>SNQJ01S0039274.1:226391-241311 GCA_010110895.2 Picea sitchensis
ATATAACATTGTAACATTATTAACATATTATATAGTTTTATATGTATTTAAAAAAAACACATTTAAATAAATTTGTAGCTTAGGTTATATTAGTGTTTTTGTTATTTTTATTTTTTATTGAATTTTGATTTTTTTAAAGTTTAAAAAAAAAAAACTTATTTTTGTTTTTTAAATTATTGTTTTTCGGGGAAATTTTATTTTATTTTCATTTCTTTCTAGTTTTTCTTTGTTTTTCACCATTTTGTTAGATCATAAAATTTCTTTGATCATACGTTTTGAATATGGTCAATATAACAATACTTTTAAGAAATTATTTATGTTTCATTCAATGTAACTTGTATTTACTTTTTTATTAATAAAAGTAAAAAATTATTAAAAAGTGACATTGAATTTTTAAAGTATATTGTGATATTTTCATGGCATTATGTATTACCTTGCGCTTTGAGTGATAATAACATTTAAAAAGTAAACATTTAAGGGTTTCTTTTATGATTTTGTTTACAATAATAATGAGTTCTTGTACCACATTATAAAAATGTGTTATTTTCATACCTCAATTTTAGAATGGGTGCTACCAGTAACAATACTTTTCAATTTGATGTTTGATTTTAAGGTTTTGGTTTTAATGGTACCAAGTGATAAAAATACGATTTCAAATGATCTCAAAATTTAACGTTTTGAAAAGAAAAAAGAATTTCAAAAACGTCTTATTTGTTTCTAGGTGCTGATTTTAAGGTTTTTCTGAGCTACTATCTAAGTTTTGAAGCCCATGTTTGAAATGTTTTGTAATTTTGACCCCTTTTTAAAACATGGTGCTACCGGTAGCACCACTTTTTTATTTGGGGGTTGATTTTGATGTTTTTTATGCAAAAATGTGGGTTTTTTGGGCTAGAGTTCTCGTTTTGAGGTCACAGTTCTCATTAAGTTGGTAACTGTGTTATAATTGATGTATTTGGTTAACACCAGACCGAATATTTGCTATGCAGTGAATGAATTTAGCTATTTTATGAGTCAGCCGAGAAAGACACACTATATTGTTGGGAAGCACATGTTGAGATACTTGGGAGGCACAGTTGGTCATGGTCTGAGATATACTTCCAGTATTGACATGAGATTGCATGGATATATTGACTATGATTGGGAAAGGGGCGCACTAGACAGGAAGAGCACCTTTGGGTGTTTCTTCACTTTGATATCTACGATGGTTTCCTGGTGTAGAAGGAAACAAACTTCTGTGGTTTTCAGCACCGCAAGAGAATAGTACATTGCATTGAGTGTGACAGTTCGTGAAGAAGTGTGGCTTCGTAAGCTCCTTGCAGATTTATTTGGACATGTGTTGGATTACACCATTATTCATTTTCATAACCATGTTGTATATGTGTTATATTCTTTGCACGACTAGAATTAGTTTCCTCATTTTTTGTGTCCATTTTTGGGTAGTCCTCAGTTTTCATGTCCATTTATGAGCAGTTTTTTGGCACATGGTTTTTCGCCGATGGTTTTCTATTTCCGGTTAAGGAATTAGGGTTGTTGAATAATCTAGGTCATTGGATTATGGTTTTGGATTTCATTGGCTCCTTTATGTATATTTTATTGTAAACAATGTGTGATGTGAATGAATATAGAATATGTTGGTTTTCCTGGTTTGGGTTTTGAGGGGAAAAATATCTGTGTAATGTGTGTATTTTCCATTGCATCTTTTTTGTTCTTTTATTGAAGATTTTTTTGTAGTAAAATATTGTACAAGGTTTAAATCAATATTTGGTATCAGAGAAATTATTGGCTTCAGGGGGGACACCTTTGTGGTCAGGGGTTTGGCTCGGGACTCTGAGAAATGGTGAGCAGTTCGAAAATAAAGATCGGGAAATTTAATGAGAAATTTTTTGAGCTATATAAACTAAATATGGAAGATCTGCTAGTAGACATAGATTAGTGGGTCACAGTGGATCCAGTTACTGCAACTGCAGGAATGTTAACAAATGACTGGAAAACGTTGCATAAGAAGGTGAATAGCACAATCCGATTGTGTCTCTTAGATTCAATATTATTGAATGTGTCAAGGGAAGCTACAACCAAGGAGTTATGGGATAAGTTGGGAAACTTGTATCAGTCTAAGTCCCTAGTAAATAAATTGTTTATGAGGAAAAATTGTATAACCCAAGGATGAGAGATGGAGACTCGATGAAAGAGCATATGAATTCCTTCAACACTGTGGTAAGTCAGTTGTTATCTATTGATATTAAAATTTCAGATGAAGATAAGTGTATCAGTTCACTATGGTCTTTACCAGACTCGTGGGATAGTCTAGTTGTGGCCATAGGTAGTAATACAACTACCTTGAGTTTCGAAGATGTGGTCTCATCCTTGTTATCGGAGGAGATGAGATGGAAGAACATGGAAGGATAGAGAATAAATGAATTATTTGTTAGAGGAAGCTCCCATGATAGAAATATATCTAAGTCCTCAAGTGGGATATCTAAGTTTAAGGGTATATCTAAATCTCCCAGAAAGTTTGTAAAGGTATGTTGGAGATGTGGAAAAGAAAGGCACTTCAAGAAGAAATGTAGATCCAAATTCATTGAGAAAGTGAAGGGATCTGAAGGTCCTCTCTCTATAGAAGAAAATACCTCCAAGGAAGAAGGAGGGGATGTGTACTTGGATTCTTCAAGCACACATGTAGATCATGAGGCATGGTTGGTTGACTCGGGTGCATCCTTTCATATGACTCCCCATAGGGAGTGGTTATGTGAATATGAAAGGTATGATGGAGGTAATTTTTTCCTAGGTGATGAATCGACAATGAGAATCATAGGACGAGGAAAATTCAAGTTGAGGCTCATAGATGGAAGGATTAGAACATTGCTTGGTGTTCTTCACATTCCAAGATTGGCTAGAAATTTGATTTTTGTAAGAAAAATGGATGATGTAGGGATAAAAATGATATTTGAAAAAGAAACCTGCAGGATGGTTCGAGGAGAAATGGTGTTGTTGAAGGGATTTCGGATTGGAACTTTGTATAAGCTGGAAGGAAGCACTATTAATGATGGGTAATAGTTCCATTGTTCCTGATATTGGAGCAGAAAAAGAAGAAACTCCTACAATATCTAGAGAAAAGGTTATGTTGTGGCATCAAATACTGGGGCATATTAGAGAGAAGGGTCTTCAACTACTACATGGTAAAGGTATGGTTGAAGGTATGTCTAACTGTTCTCTTTATTTTTATTTCTGTGAACATTATGTATATGGGAAACATAATCGGGTAAGATTCCCTTTTGGTGCAATGAGGGAAGAAAGAATTTTATAGCTACTGCACAGTGATGTGTTTGGACTTGTGTCGGTTCCATCATTGGGAAAATATGTGTACTATGTCTCATTTATAGATGAATTCTCGAGGAATACTTGGATATATTTCCTCGGTAAGAAATCTGAAGTCTTTGACATGTTTACAGAGTTTAAGGCTCTTGTTGAGAATCAAAAAGAGAAAAAAAATTAAGGTGTTGAGGATAGATAACGATGGAGAGTTCTACAGGAATGAATTTGAATAATTATATAAGAAGTGTGGTATATCAAGGAATAATACTATTCCATATACACCTCAATAGAATGGAGTTGCATAAAGGATGAACATGACGTTGATGGAAAAAACAAGGTGCATGCTCAGTGGTGCCAAGTTAGGGAAAGAATTCTGGGTAGAGGTAGTGGGTACTTCATGTTACCTAGACAACATATTACCCTTGTCAACACTAGATGACAAGACTCCACAAGAGGTATGAACTGGTAAGAAACCTTCTTTCACAAATCTCAAAATATTTGGCTGTGAGGCCTATATTCATGTTCCAAAGGAAAACATAAGTAAGTTAGATAGAAAGAATGAAAAATGTATCTTTATTAGGTATTAAGATGGTCTTAAAGGTTATAAGCTTTGGAACCCAGAAGCTAAGAAGGTTGTGTATAGTTGAGATATGGTATTTAGAGAAATTAAAGATGTTGTCAAACAGGAAGTCCTACCAAGTAAGGAAGAACTAGAGAAAATATAGTTTGAGCCAAATAATGATGAATCAAACTCTACAAACGAATAGGAATAAGAAGAAGAAGATCATCATAATCTAGTATTGAGGAGACCAGTGCAGGAAAAAAGGATATCGAAAAGGTATACTCCATCTTATTTTAGTTTAATTTTTTCTTTGTCTATTACTGATTATGATCCTATAATTGTTAGGGAGGCAGTGGATTCAGAGGATGAAAAACTCTAGAAAAAGGCCATGGTTGAAGAAATGGCAGCCTTGGATAAATATGAGGCTTGGGATCTAGTGGAGTTGTTGACTAGAAGAAATCCTATTGGAAACAAATGGGTATTTAAAAGGAAGTTGAATGCAAAAGGAAAAGTAGAGAACTACAAAGCTCAGTTAGTAGAAAAGGGTTATTCCCAGGTTGAGGGAATTGATTTTGGTGAGATTTTTTCTCTTGTTGCCAAGTTAACTTCTATTAGATTTATGTTATCTATTTCTACTGTGTTTGATTTTCAAGTAGAATAGATGGATGTGAAGACAACATTCCTACATGGGGATTTGGAAGAAGAAATCGATATGAAGAATCCAGATGGCTTTGTTGTGAAGGGAAAGAGGGAGCTGGTATGCAAGCTGAAAAAGTCCTTGTATGGTTTAAAAAAATCACCAAGGTCGTGGTATCAAAAATTTGATACTTATATGTTGGGACTTGGATTCACAAGAAGTAAAGAGGATCATTGTGTGTATTTTAAATTAATTGGTAATCATTTGATTTATTTGGTCTTGTATGTGGATGACATGTTTCTCATAGGAAATAACAAGGAGATGATCCAGGATGTGAAAACTCAGTTGTCCTCTAAATTTGACATGAAGGATCTTGGTCCTGCAAATTTCATTTTGGGCATGGAAATTAGAAGAGATAAAAAAAATAGGGATCTCTCATTAAATTAGAAAAACATGTTGAGAAAATATTGCATAGGTTTAATATGCAGGAATGTAAACCACTGAGGGTCCCTATTCCTGTAGGTGTAAATTTATCTACGGATTAGTGTCCCAAGACACAGGAAGAGGAGGAGGACATGTCTCATCTTCCATATGTGAGTGTGGTTGGCATTTTGATGTATGAAATGGTCTACACTAGACCAAACATTTCATATGCAGTGGGAGTTTTGAGCAGGTATATGTCAAAACCAAGGAAGGAGCATTGGACAATAGTAAAGAGGATTTTCAGATATTTGCATGGAATTGCTAGCTATGGATTCTGCTACCAAGGAAGACTAGGTTTGGATAGAGTGTTGGACATACATGGATTTGTGGATGCAGGTTGGGCTGGTGATCTAGATCATAGGAGATATAGAATCATGTATGTGTTTAACCTGTTTGGAGGAGCAATCAATTGGATAAGAAAAATATAGTCTGTAGTGGCACTTTCAACTAAAGAAGTTGAATACATGGAAGCCACTCATGCAAGCAAGGAATGCGTATGGTTACAAAGATTTTGTTTAGGTATTGGGTTGGTACGTAAAGATGTAAGGATAGATTGTGACAGTCAGAGTGCAATTTTTCTGGCAAAGAACTCGACTTATCATTCAAAGACAAACATATTGATGTTCAATATCACTTTGTGAGAGACAAGGTTGAAGAAAAGAAGGTGTTGCTGATGAAGGTGGACACTTTGAAGAATGTTGCATATTCATTAACAAAATATGTGAGCATTGAGAAGTTCTCTTGGTCTATAGGATCTATGGGCATTGTTTCCCTTGATTTTTGACTATGTAACCCTGTAACCCCTTGTATGCAACGAAAACAACAAGTGGGAGAATGTTGGATATGTGTTATATTCTTTGCACGACTAGTGGGAGAATGTTGGATATGTGTTATTTGGGTAGTCCTTGGTTTTTGTGTCCATTTTTGGGCGGTCCTCGATTTTTCGTCGACGGTTTTCTATTTTCGATTAAGGAATTAGGGTTGTTGACTAATCCAGGTCATTGGATTAGGGTTTTGGATGTCACTGGCTCCTATATGTATATTGTATTGTAAACAATGTGTGATGTGAATGAATATAGAATATGTTGGTTTTCCCAGTTTTAGTTTCTAGGGGGAAAATCTATGTGTAATGTGTGTATTTTCCATTGTATCTACAAACTAGAGCTATGTGAAGATCTCAAAGAATCCAATGTTTCATGAAAAATCAAAACACATTGAAATCAAGTACCATTACATCTGAGACATGGTGTAGAGGAAGGAAGTACTTGTGAAGTACCTTCCTACAGATGAGCAGGTTGCTAATGTTCTTACCAAACCCCTTACCAGGAATAAGTTCAAGTAATTCTATGACAGACTTGGAATGGTAGAGAATGCCTCCCTCTCTGAGAGGGAGTGTTGATGTTTGCATCTTCTTAAGACATTCTCCAGATCATAATCTTCTATGACTGAGTTGATTTGATCTCTGAGGAAACTTATCCGAGAGGGATAAGTGGATTTGGGATTATAGCTCAACATCCCTTGTGGAGAGCACACGAGGACACATCCCTTGTGGAGAGCACATGAGGAAACATCAAGTGAGTTGACCTTGATGTCACACAATATGGGGAGTTGACCCTAGTGTTTCTAGAGGGAGTAGCCTCTAGAAGTCCAAATCATATTCCTATGTGACTGAGTTGATTTGATATGTGAGAACACTTATCCGAGAGGGATAACTGGGTTTGGGATTATAGCCCAACGTCCTTGTGGAGAGAACATGAGGACACGTTCCTTGTGGAAACACATGAGGACACACCAAGGAAGTTTACCTTGACATCTCACACTATGGGGAGTTGACCCCAGTGTTTCTAGAGGGAGTAGCCTCTAGAATTCCACATGGGAGTGCCATGTGTGACAAACCTTTTGATACTATGGTGGTTGTGTACCACTAGTGGATAATGTGTGTCTCTGGATAGTAATTTTGTGCTACTACAGTAGTTATGTACCATTGGCAATGACTATGTATGACTAGATAGTAGTTGTGTGCTACTAGCAGTGGTTGTGTACCACTGGACAATAGTTATGTACTATTATGGATCAACACAATCATTGTCTATTGGATAGAATTGTAGTAGTTGTATGCTACTAGCTGATTTTCATGGAGACTACCAGATCACTTGGAGCAATTGTGTGCTTCTTGATCGTAGAGACTTTGACAGATGATTAGATCTATCAATGGAATGGTAGTAGTTGTGTGCCACTAGTTGATTATAGAGTAGTCAATGGATTACTAGATGAATAAATCATGGAAATATACCTCCATAGATAAGAGGGAGTGTTGATGTTTCAACATTGGGAAAATATTCTCCCATGATTAGTCATGGTGGTTTGGCCAGTGGTGAATGGCCCAAGCATAGTGTTCAAAGAATAGAAGACTCAATGTTCTAGTGTTCCTCCAGTGTGTCAAACATCGGGTAGACTTTCACCCATAGCGGTGTACCTGTAGTGAATGTCCCGAGTAAGCATCGATCAGATCTTCTCCTAGATTGGGCTACAGACCAAGGGAGATATGATACATTTATCACAAAGGTGCACTTGTGGTAAATGGGCCTAGGTGTATTCCTTCCTTGATAATGATAAGGAATAATATGGACTCGAGGTGCTTTCTTTCCACATGTCATTTAGCATCAAACTAACATTCACTCACAAGTGTGTACCTGTGGTGAATGGCCCAGGTGCAGTCTTTCTCCTTAGTCATGCTGATTTGACTAGGAATGATAAAGACTTGAGATGCTAGATGCTATCACTTGTGGACCCAGAGTGAGCCTGATCTCAGAGAGAGATAGTTGGCTCAGAGGGAGAGTCGCAGGGGGGATTTCCCCTTGATTCAGGTAGGAGAGAGACATCTCCAAGGACTGATAGACATGTGTCACGAGTCTAGGGAGAAGTTTGTATACTTTAGAGACAAAATTGGCATGGTGCAGAATGTCTTCCTCATTGAGAGGGAGTGTTGATGTTTGGACAACATTAGGAATAAATTCTCCTAGATTAATAACTAATAATATAATTATTGATTATTAAATAATAATAATAATAATAATAAATAGCTATTTGTTATCCAAGGGACACATACCTTCATGGATGGTCACCATATGTTCTCTATATATGGAACACTCATCATTGTAATAATACATCTATCTTATATAATTTATCTCATAGAAAAATCAACACCTAAGGGAATAGGTAGTTTAACTAAGTGTCAATATGGAATACATTTCCACTGAGAAACAAGTTGTAGATAATTTTTACCAAACCCCTTCCCAAAGAAACATTTGTATATCTCAAATAGAATTTGGGAGTGATATCCCTCTCATCTCATTAATAAAGAAGCACAACTTAGGGGGAGCATAACTTTTCCATTGATATCAAAGGGGGAGAATCATAGATAGTGGGAGAATTGCAGACAGGGGGAGGATAATTAAATATAGGGGAAGAGTTGCAGACAAGGGAGAACTATTTCTATTTCTGGAGGATTACGTTTTTTTAAGTAAAAGGTTGCCATCAATGACAAAGGGGGAGATTGTTGAATAAAATATTGTCATTGATGTCAAAGGTTAGTAAGTGATTAAATATAAATGTGACTTTAATAAATAAAAAAGTGGAAAAGTTAAATGGAAATGGAGTTTACGTAAAAGTGGAGTAAAAATGAAAGTGGATTAAATATAAATGTGACTTTAATAAATAACAGAAGTTGAAAATTTAGGTGGAAGTGGAATTTACATAAAAAAGGGAGTAAACATGAATGTGGATTAAAGAAAAAGGTAAAAGTGAAAGTGAAGTAAACATGAAAATGGATTTTAAAAAAGGGTAAAAGTTAAAGTGCACATGGATTTACAAACCGTGGTGGTATGATACCCATGATATGGTATAAAGTGAATTAAAAATAAAGAAAGGGGGAAATCAATTATTATTTAATAAAATTCATGACTTTTAAGAAGAACATGACTTTTCAAGTAAAGCTTATGGAAAAGTTTAAATAAAGAAGAGGGTTATGAGAAAAGTGTGTGGGTGGGTGAAAATGTAACATTCTTATGCATATCATTTGAGGAGTGATGATTGAATATCATTCAAGAAGTGACGATTGAACATCATTAAAGGAGTGACGATTAAATATTAGTAAAGATCAGATATGGAGTTCTATAAAATAGATATGGAAAGCGAAAAATGAGTGAGTACCTATCTAAGGTAGAGATAAAGAAGAATTAGCGAGAACAATGTAGAAAAAGTGAAAGCAAAAGAAATTGAATGTTGAAAAGAAAAAGTAAAATAAGTGAGCATAGTGCAAGATATAAAGTAGATGTAGAAGAAGAAGCAATAAGATATGGTGAAGGAAGAGAAAATAATAAGTAGCAAGAGTAGAGAAGATCCGACAAAAGAAGTAAAGAGCGTAGAAAATATTTTGTGAAGACAGAAGAAACAAAGGGGATCGATGTCTCCTATAGTTCGGTGCCTACAAATAGAAGAAGGGGAATAGTGTCTCATGTAGTTCAATGCCTAAAAAAAGATGAAGGAGATTGGTGTCTCTTGTAGGTAAGTTCCTACAAAAAAAAGAGGGGATCGATGTCTCCTGTAGGTCGGTGCCTACAAACAACAGAGGGGATCAATGTCTCATGTAGTTTGGTGCCTACAAACAACATAGGGGATCAATGTCTCATGTAGGTTGGTGCCTACAAACAACAGAGGGGATCGATTTCTCTTTTAGGTCAGTTCCTACGAACAACAGTGGGGAGTGGTGTTTGGAGTAGGTTGGTGCCTACAAATTAATAAAAAAAAGTTTTTGTGGTTTTCTCCCGAAAGGGTTTCCATGTTAAATATTGCCTCTTCTGGCTGTTATAGTTATGTGATTTCATCATTATTCTTTATGAATGTTGAAAATAAAAATATATTCTTATACTGATTCACCCCCCCTCTCAGTATAAGTGTGTTCTCAACATTAACAACTTGAAACAAATACATCACAAGACAATATGTAACAAGATAAGAAACAACACACAAACACACACACAACAACAATGTATGTGATAAACAAAAAACAACAATGTATGTGATAAAAAAAACATCATATAATAAATAAATAAACAATTAAAGGACAATATATAACAGCTACATAATACATAACCGTATATATATACAATATAATAATTAAAATAACAACATAAAAATCATACAACAAGTCCAAAAGATATGGAACAAAACAATATGTATCACAACACGTACACAATGAATCAATGAACAATTTAAACACATAATGGTTTATGTATAAGATATAATAGTATAGGAAACCTATAGATCATGAATAAAAAACAATATATTTACATGAACCCGAATAAATAAAACCCACGTGTCGCACAATATGACAAGTAACGAAAATATAAATAACTCCAGGAATTATGAAATGTTAAATGATTTGAATTGGAAGTAGAGTGGAAAACATGGAGATATTACAACATCAGAGATAAATCAGTGAGGATAATGGCAAGGTGAGGGAAGGATAATTGGAGGTTGGGATGATGGGTGTTGGTATTAGAAATGGAGGTGAAGTCAGAGGGAAGAATGCCTAATAGATTATAGGGAGAATTGAACAGTGGAAAGATGAAAAAAATATAAGGTGCGTGAGAAGGAAAGGAACCAGGGAGAGGAGGGAACATAATTGCAGTTGTTCTATCCTGAGAAGTGATCTCCTGAATTCATAATGAATTGAACAAGATGAAATGATGCAAAACTAGAATCAGATAACACACTTGTAACAAAGAGTGAAGCATTGCAAACTGAATATGAATTGGACAAAAAATAATCACACTTGCAATCTGACTGACAAAGTGAAGAGGCATAATGTTACCCAGGATTCAAGGGCCCTTCACAACCTGACTAACACTGCCAAGAATGATCATATTAGGATAAAGTGATGCACCAGAACTTAGGAGAAAGAAACTTTCATTAATGGAAGATCAACTATGTTTACAAAAGGGAAACACACAGGTTTTCTACTTCAATGAATCCCTTCATCAACTACCATTTTCCAAACATATTACATGAGGAATCTGCTCCATGGTCTATTCTTTGTCTATGTATTTGTACAAGAGGCACATTGCAGTGGATCAAAACCAATTTCCCCCAAAATCTCATATTTGTTTAACTGTGAAGAAAAAAAATAGAAAATGATAACACACAAGATAAATTAGGTCATTTTCTACTCGTAATAACAATACACCATAACAAAATATTTATACAATTCAAAATGGTTGAGATTCATCTCCTCCTACTGAATATACAACTGATTTGGTGTTTTCCTAAAATATGGGCATTAATTATGAATCTGGGCGAATTTATGCATTTTATGTAGATTGGCATTGAAGGACCGAGCATAACTCTCAAACCATTATTTATTTTGGAAATCATCCCACCATTTACTCAATTTTCTATATTGGGAACAAAGTGCATGTTGAAGATTCTTTAGATTCGTCTTCATTTGCATGAGAATTGAGGTAGAAATCTGTCGTTTGAAAATTGGTGCCACATTGAGATGAATTGTTGATTTTGAGCTATAGTTCCACATGTGCGACCTGGGCACGTTATGAAACAATTGAGAACATGTAGATGTCGCTTCAGAGAAAACCCATGTTCTCAATTTTTTCCTGGAGATGCACCAATAAGCTAAGATACAATATCGGGTACGAGAACTACACGTACATGAATGCTGAACATGATGGTACAAGAAATGAACTCAATTTTGTTTCATACTAACAATTGTGGCCTATGCAGGAAATCAAAGTTTGGCGAGGACCACTGCAAATGTAAGAACACTTTAATGTTGAAGATCACTTGGAGAAGACACTTTATTTGCAAGAATTCTTAACATGAACCATCGTCAACACAACTATGATATAATTATATTTGATCACTAAAAACATAGAAAAATGATGTAATAACCATACTAGATATATAATGGTGAATAATGACGTTTAATGAAGGTTGATATCATAGATGGACACAAATTAATAGCAAAATACTAACTTTATTGGGCATAGAAATATGACAAAAAAGGAGCCCAACACTCCCCCAAAACCAAGGATTTTCATGTCCTCATGCAAACAAGAACTTGTAAATCTTTATTAAATGTTCATTGTATACTTTGTTTAATTATCTCATATGGGTAGATATATTTGACATTATTTCTGGTGTTGGTTCTTGTGGAGATTGAAGGTGTTGGTTCTTGTGGAAAAACACTCTTTGCAACTGATTTGTAACAACAAACAAATGCCAACTTGATTTCCTTTAAATCAGAGAACAAATAATTGTCATGGAAATGGAGGATAAGAAAGAGATGGGAATTATGAGAGATGGTGGATGGTATGAGTGTGGAGAACGGTTTGTGAAATGATAGAGATGGTGGTAGTATGAACTTAGGAATTTTAATAATCTTTTTTTTTTGAGACCAATATTTACTTGTGGTTCTTTGCTTGGATAGGAAACAATGACTTCATCTTCTTATTTAGAACATGACCTTAGGAATGTTTTATGATGTACAAGAGAAGACATTATATATGTTTCTTTGTATTTGTATTTGTATACCATGGATCTTCTTTTCATTGCTTAGCCTTATGATTAGAGTATAGATTTTATTATAAATGGTGGAGTGAAAACAAAAGGTTCATTGGGTAGTTGTGATGGTACTTTGTAAGTGGTCATAACGTGTAATGGAGTGTGTAGTGGGTAATAATGTTTATGCATCATGTTTTCCAAATCCTTAGTAAATTAAAGAGATTTATACCTGCTTTACCTTTGGTTACCTTTGATATACTGTAGAACTATGTAGAGTTGATGTATGTTGGCTGAAATGAAGGATCTGATGCATGTTGTAGAATGAATCAGGATGAAATATCCGTGGAACCATGATGTGGACCAAATGAAAGATGAATATGAGGCATAGCAAGTTTGAGAAATGTTGAGAACATGAGAGAGAACTGAAGTTGATGAGAGATGAATATGCTTGAAATAGGTTGAACTAAATCATGCTAAAGGAAGAAAAAAATGGTTGAGATGAACTAAAAATGTTGGAGATGCTGCCAAGAATCTAAATATATGGAAGGGATCTGAAGATATCCCCCAAAACCAAGGTATTTCATGTCCTCATGCAAACTATTTAAGATTGAGTGGTAGTCTTTTATTGGAACAAGATACTACAAGAAAACAAACTAATGCAAGATTTTCTAAATACCATGAAAACATATAGTCCTCATCCTTTATCCCTTATTGGTACAATTCAATATATGTGAATGGATTTTCTTGATGTTGAACATAAAAAGAAATCATTGGATTATTGACCATTAATGTATGTCGTTAACCGATGTGAGACAACTCACCAGTGATGATAATGAGCGTCAAGGAACCTAAATATATATTGACAGGAACAAATGGATGTGTTGACATCAAGTCACCTACAATATCTGACAATCAAGGGACATTAATGTATTCTCATGATTGTCAACGAGGAAATTTTCCATTAAGTCATGCATACTCCAAGGTACTTTTACATTCTCTAACCTTGATCCTACATGATGTGTTGGAGTTGATGGGATGAGATTTGTTGGAAGGTGGGCCTTAAGGAATCCCACATCAGCTGACGCAAGTACAAAAAAAAAATTATTTGAATACTAAAATACAATATTTGAACCAACATAAACTTACAAATATTATTGTGAATCTTGCTCGCCAGGAGTCCTAGTTTTCAAAAAAGATCCATGTCTAGTTGCATCAGTGACCCATTTTTCACAACTAGACTTATTTTTCTCTTTATTGTATTATTTATTTTATTTATTACAATGTCCTACTCTATTTGAAAAAGGAAACCCTTTTCTCATGTATAGGAGTACTTCCAGTGGAACCATGTGCATAATAGGATTACAAACATACTCATACTCAGGTTTGAAAAATATGCTTTAATGTATACCAAATCATGAGATACTAGCTGCTTCAAATGATATGATGTCAAGAATTATTGAATAAGAGAGTGGTGGTTCAATCTGATCATCATACAGAACCAACATTCAATAAATTCATGATGTTCTTAGTTCACTTGTTCATTTGGACCACTCTCTACATCCTCCTCTACAGTTCCATGTGTAACGACCCTAGTTGGATAAATGTTTAAAAATTACAAAGTCAAAATTAATTAGGGGATTAATTGTCTTAACAAGGTATTAATTAAACAAAGATTGATCTAATGATATTAATTAAGTAAGTTAGTAATTAATTAAAGGTTATAATAAGTGATTAATTAATTAAATATTTAACTACAAATTACATTTAATAACATGAGTAATGGATTTAATAGATTAACGATATATGATATAAAATGGTTACGTACCCAACAAGGGATAAGCTGTTAAACCCGAGAAGATAAAACATTAAAGGGAGGATCAGGGACAGGAAGGAGGGGAGGTAAGGGAGTAAAGGCAGGAGGCGGTGAGGGAGGAATAAGGGAGGAGACGGAGGATGGATTCGGGGGAGGACTGTGAGATTTGGAGGGAGGAGTAGAGTTCTGGCTGTGGCATTTTGGATTAGTTGAGGCACCGGGTTGTTGGAGGTTTTGGGCACGGGGGCCAGGATATCCACAGATATCTTGGAGCTAGGTAGTTTTCCTAGTTGGCAGGGAGGACAGTAGGTTTGGGCAGTTATATTTTTTGTTTGTGGCAGTGTTGGTCTATGCATCAGGTAGCAGGAAGGAAACAACAAGGCAGCCAGGCAACATAAATTAGCATCAGAACCAGGTAAGTTGTTAAATTTATGTATTGTTTCATTCTGCCAATGAAATCATTAATCATTGATAAATCTAAGTTACTGAAGTTGTTGTTATGAAAATCAATATTATGTTATGAAGTTATTGTCTC
>SNQJ01S0039274.1:258918-272018 GCA_010110895.2 Picea sitchensis
GATGGAGAACACCATACCGGAGTTTGGCCAAGTCATCGATAATATCATATAAAGAGACATAATGTTCCATTTGGGTTACCCAACCAGTGGGGTCTGAGCCATTAAATTTTGTCACATCCACCCACGGAAGGCATATGTCATGTTGAAAGTGATGGGACTGAAAGGTATGGGAATGAGAGGAAGTTTCGACTTCATTCTTTGGATGTGCTTTAGAGAAATGGTCATCTGTAGGGATCTTCAGTTTGGTGTAGAGTGATGCAAAGATAGATTCAAGCTCGGTGGTCAGTTCTTGTTTGACTTCCTCCATTGAGGATTGCATGGTTGTATTTATGGTAGCATTGATGGATGAATCGATGGAGGCAACAATAGCACTGAGTTGTTTCACTTCTTTTTGGGTTTCTAGGAAACCAGATTGCATGGTGTTGAAGCAAGCTTCCAGGTCTTGGCTACGGGTATGGGCCATGAGGATGGGTGAATTGAAAAGGGGCAGGTGGAGTAAATTTTTTTTTCGAAAAATGAGATGGATGAAAGTGATAAGGGCGGAGAGATGAATCCAATGGAATAGGTATCAAATAATGGTGAACAAATTTCCAGACTTATTTTTTTATTTTTTTTACACCTGCGGAGTTATACTCCGGTCTGAAGATTACTACAGTGATGAAATCCCCAAATTCTTAACCAGAAAGAGATGTGTATTTACTTGGCAACCTGAACACAGTTGCGCGACAATAGATCTGGTTTGTTTTTAATTTGTTTATGTTTCTGTCCCCCAAGGGTTAGGTATTCAAGGGTTCTATAGACAAGGGTTTGCCCTATACTGTAGCTCTCTGATATACGTGCAGGGTCCAATAGTAGTACTCGGCCCAATCTCTCAGGGCACTAACTAAGGAGGATAGACCATACCCTTAGTCGTACTACCCAACTACCAGGTACTAGAGAGTATCTTCTCGAGTGCTGTTCTCGGTGACACTATAGCAGTCCGGCGACCGATAGGTTTATCTAAAGAGGGCTTCAAGAAATCTAGGCTGATCTGTACATAGGTGATGTCTGATGTGCTACCACTCGAAGGGGTACCAAGAGGGGTTACAAGGGTGGCCAACAGATGTGCGCTTAATAACCACTTGTATTTCCTATGTGTATGAATCCCTCAACCGAGGGTTTATGCACATAACGATAGATCTTTGTGGTTTAAAGACGTCGGAATACGTCTCTACCCTGAAATTTGTTTTCCCACAATTTCTGCCAAGGAAAGTGCTCTGATACCACTTGCAAGATACCAGATATAATAAATATGAAGAACATAAATAAAATGCAAGAAATGGCAGAATAACAGTAATATATCCAGCATAATCTCCACAATAACACAAAAATGATATAAGAACAACAACAAAAATAACACTTTGATTCAGAAAGCAATGTTCACAGGCCTCTTCAAGGGGGCAACCTCCAATCGAGCAATGCTTTGTTACAATAATCTCGAAGCTAGGGTTTTCATACCCTCGACCCTTATTTATACTAAATATGTCTATCAAGAGAATCATCTAGAGGAAGATCCTTCTAGAAGCGAAAGCTTCTATTAAGTCTTCTTACATCCACCTTATTCTATTTTATTGAAAGGACTTATTAATATTGACCTTTATTACATCCAAATATATTAATCTACCTATGTGCGGGTTAGGACATTAACAACAACTTGAAACAAATACATAAAAAAAACAATATGTAACGAGATAAGAAACACCACACACACACATTAACAAAATAACAATGCATGTGCTAACAACACATCATATAATAAATAAATAAACAATAAAAGGAAAATATATAACAACTACATAATAGATAACCATATATATATATACAATACAATAATTAAAACAACACGTTAAGATAACACAACAACATAAAAATGATACAACAAGTCAAAATGATATGGAACAAAATAATATGCAACGCAACACATACACAATGAATCATTAACAATTTAAACACGTAATGATTTATGTACAAGATATAACAGTACAAGAAACCTACACAACATGAATATAACACAATATATTTACATGAATCAAAATAAAGAAAACCCATGTGTAACACAAAATGACAAGTAACAAAAATATAAATAACTCTAGGCAATGTGCAACGTTAAATGCTTTGAATTGGCAACAAAGTGGAAAATGTGGAGATATTGCAAGATCAGAGATAAATTGGTGAGGTGAATGGTAAGATCAAGGAAGGAGAATTATAGGTTGAGATGATGGGCATTGGGATCATAAACGGAGGCAAATTCAAAGGAAATAATGCATAATAGATTAGAGGGAGAATTGGATAGTGGAAAGAGGAAATAAATCTAAGGTGCGTGAGAAGGCAAGGCACAAGAAAGAGGAAGGGAAAAAATTGTAGGTGTTCTATCCTGAGAAGTGATCTCCTGAATTCATAATGAAGCCAACAAATTGAAATGATGCAAAACAAGAATCGAATAGCACACTTGGAATAAAGAGTGAAGCATTGCAAACTGAATATGAATTGGACAAAAATTAATCACACTTGCAATCTAACTAACAAAGTGAAGAGGTAGAACATTACCTAGGATTGAGGGGCCCTTCCCAACCTGACTAACGCTTCCAAGAATGATCATAGTAGGATGAAGTGATGCACCAAAACTTAGGAGCAGGAAAATTTCATTAATGGAAGATCAACTTTGTTTACAAAAGGGCAACACACAGGATTTCTACCTCAATGAAACCCTTGGTCAAATACCATTTCCCAAACATATTATAGGAGGAATATTCTCCCTGCTCTATTCTTTGTCTAAGTATTTGTACCACATGCACATTGGGGTGGATCAACACCAATTTCCCCCAAAAATATCCGATTTGTTTAACTGTGAAATAGAAACAAAATAACAGATGATAACACCCAAGATAAATTGGGTCATTTTCTACACACAATACCAATACATCATAACAAATTATTTCTACAATTCAAAATGGTTGAGATTCGTCTCCTCTTGTTGAATAGATAATTGATTTGGTGTTTTCCTAACATCTAGGCATTAATTATGAGTTTGGGATAATTTATGCATTTTGGGTATATTGGCATTGAAAGACCAAGAATAAATCCCAAACCATTTTTTATTTTGGAAAACAACTCTCATTTTTATCAATTTTCTATGCTAGGAACAAACCCATGTTCCACATTCTTCAAATTCATCTTCATTTGCACAAAAAACGATATGGAAATCTATTGTTTGAAAATTGCTGCCAAGTTGAGCTAAATTGTTTTTTTTTGAGATGGATGTCCACATGGGCGACCTGAGCACATTTTTCCACAGGTGAGATCATGTCAAAGTCGCTACAACGAAAACCCATTTTCTTGATTTTTTCTCGGAGATGCACCAATAAGATAAGCTACAATATTAGGTACATAAATTGCAAGTATGGGAATTGTGAATATGATGCTACAAGAAACAAACTCAATTTTCTTTCATACTAACAACTGTGGCCTATGTAAGAAACTGAAGCTTGGAGAGGACCATTGCAAATGTAAGAACACTTTTAATGTTGAATATCACTTCTAGAAGACGCTTAATATACAAGAATTCTTAACATGAACCATTGTCAACAAAACTATGATAAAATCATCTTTAATCCTTAAAAAACATAGAAAAATGATGTATAAACCACATTGGATATATAATGGTGAATACTGATGTTTAATGAATGTTTATGGCATAGATGGACACATATTACTAGTGAAACATTAACTTTATTGGGAAAAGAAATATGACAAAAACAAAGCCCACCAATATCCATAAAAAGAAAAAGAGAAATTTAGAAAGAAGGACATAAATCACCTGAAGCTAAAACTAGTCCCAAGACATGGAGGTTGATGACATAATAGAAGAAACCAACTGGAATGAACAAATAATGATTGAGAGTAGGACTAAATCTGAAGAAGTGGCTTCCCAGGAGCCACAATATTTGAGGAAGAGTCTATCACTTTTCACCTCGTGGCCTACAATAGAAGTTCCAAGAAGTTGTTAATTGATAAAGTAAATTAAAAAAACATTTTTTTTTTTTTAAATTTAGATCATAGATTGGTCTTCAAGGGGTAAAACTTTAAATAATTGTTGAGTTTCATGAAGCAACCAATGAAGCTTTAAAGTATTCGATCGACAATATAGAGAAGGATAATTTGATCTTAAAAGAAAAAGTAAAAGAAATGGAAAAATATTTACTTTTGAGACCCTTGTTTACCGAACCCATCATTGTTATACATCCATTGTGCAGTCTCGAGGATGTACCAGAAACAAGCTCCAGGTTGAAAGGTTCATCAAGTTTATTAATGGCATTGGTTGTAAGAAACTATATTGGAGATAATATTCACAAAAATATATCCTTGATACTTGAAATATGAGAGTTAGTAACAAATTCAACTACTCTCTCGACAAGGGTCTTACATTTGAAAGAATATCTCTAAAAAGACTTGGAAACTGATGGAAGCTTTTACAAAGAAGTTGTGGGTACATTTTCGACGAAGTTCTTAAGTTTAAGTGATATACACATGAGGGAAAAACATATTCCCTCCAAAGCTCATTTGAAACAAATTAATGCTTGTTGGTTGAAAATAATTAAGTTCTTGCAGGAAATATTGTTTGGATGTGATGTTATAAATACTATAAGAGGTGATTTATTTTTAAAACTTGTTGATTTAACTAAAGAACTGAAGGACCCACACTTAATTACAGACTCAATGCTCTTATCAAAGGAGAAATTACAACAAAAATTAAATTCCATAAAGGTTTCTTGGGCCAGTGAATTAATGACTCAATTGAATATTTTGAAGAATAAGTTGAAAGGTTGTAAATTTGGTACGTGAACAAAAATGAATATATTGAAGACACACTTCATCAATCGAGCCTTGATCTTACATACATAGAAAATGAGTTATTTGAAACCAAGACTAAACATGATATAAAGGTTGCTCCTGTGCATGATTATATTGAAAAATGGTTCAGAAGGCTTTGGTTAAAACAACCCAAACAGATCAACAAGAAGCTAGTAATACAATTATGCCACCTCCATCCTAGTAGCCTATAAAAGACACATAAACAAGTAGATAAAATATGTTTATCTTCCATCATAGTAAGCCAAGTAATCATTTTTTTTTTCAACTCCTTCTCAATTAGTAGTCATTATTCCTTTCTTGTTTCAGGATTTGTGAAAACCAAAGGTCGACCCCTAACTATGTCATTATTTTGTCTTCTAGGTATTTATTTAATTTCATGGTCCAAAGGATCCCAATCCTAGTCCTCTTTGAAGGAAAAATGTCATTTACTTGTTATGAACTCTATAGAAAAACATCATTACTTTATATATAAGTTTTTGAGGTTCTTAAAGAACTATTTGGGACATTACATTAGTGATTTCTCAAAATTTTAATTTTAAGAATGAGATTTCAAATGTGTTTCTATCAAAATATTTTTGGATCTTAATTGAATGATCATTTAAAGTTCTATTTGGTACATCACATTAGTGATTTATCGAACTTTTAATTTAAGCATGAGATTTCAAATGTCTATCAAAATCTTTTTGGAAATTAATTGAATGCTCATTTAATGTTCTCTACCATATGTGGTCCTTATCTTATTTCCTTTTGCAAAATAATGTGTCCTACTTTGCTTTATATCGCGATGGAAATGTCATTGTGTGAAATTATCTATTCTCTTGGTTTATAATATTGTATTATAGTGTGAATATTTACTTTTTGGGAGATACCTAGTCCTTTCTTGGGTATTCTGTGCATGTGAATATTTTTTTCAAAAATAATATTGGTCCTCTCTCATGTATTTTTTTATATTCTTGTATTATATTTAAATATAGAGGAGTAGTTCACCTCTTTAAAAATGAAAGGGGATCTTATCCTCGTGATCTTATCTTGAAGACCTTAAAACATTATTTTAGATCAACAATTTTCTCTCTTGGTCATGTCCAAGGACCCAAGACCCATACCTAGTGCTCAAAATATCCTAATGATTCCCATAGCTACAATTGAAGGCCAAAGATCCCCTTGAGAGGTCATATATGGTCATTTGAGGTGTCGTTCATGATCCTTGAGCCATAATACTTGTCTAAAACCTTGAAAGGTCGATTGTGGTGGTTTGAGGCATCATGTTTGGCCCTAGATGCCTACAAGATACGTAGTTCACCTAAGGATTGGGTTTCCTCCCTCAACCATATCAAGGAACATGAAATTTATTGGTGCTTTTCATGGAACTTGAGCTTGATAAGCTATCTTTAGGGTCCAAGGTTATTGTTTCCCTCCCCTGGCCAATGCCAAGGGACTCATGATGCTTTTTCCCTACCAAGACTATGTTCAAGGCCTTCATACCCAACTTTGTTGTATGAAACATCTTAATGGAACCCATATCCTATTACAAGGGAAAAGACCCCCTAGAAAGGGCTCATATCATTGTGTCTAGGTTTCATTCATGCAAATTAAGCTCAAGAAGCTTCAATTAGGGCTTAATGCCCTTGTTTACCCCCTTGACCATGTTTGGACATCCAAACCCATTTCTAATGCACAAAACATACTCACCACAATCATATCCCACTCGAAGGACTACAAAACAAACCCTACAAAGGACTCATGCGTTAGTCTAAGGACTCATTTGAGTCTCTTGAGCCTAATAAGATTACAAAATATCCCAAGTTGCTTTTCTAAATAACCTTGATTATGTTCAAGGCCCTATGAACCATCCTTGGTGTGAAAAATCTCTTAATGGAATCCATATCCAACTTTGATGCCAAAGACCCCCTAGAGAGGTCTTATGTTGTGGTTGTAAGTGAGTTCATGGAGACTAAGCCTGAGAAGGAGTATTTAGGGACTAAGGCCCAAGGTTTTTCCTCCCTAACCATAGCGATTTATCTTTAGAAGGTTCGTTTAGAGCTTAAGATTATCATTTCCCCTCTTTCCATGTTTAGACCTTCAAGCCTATTTCTAGTGAAAAAAGAATACTCATGGAAATCGTATCCCACTTAGACGTTAAATAAAATTAACCATGGCCCAAAGAATGATCCATGGTATGGGCCTGAGACACATTCTTGTTGAGAAAATGTGTTGTTGTTTAATCATGGCTTTTATATCCCTCTAGTAAGCCAGAGAAACCATACAAGGTTCTTGTGTGATCACTGGAGGATGTGTGAATCAACACTATAGTTGTAGAAGCTTTGTGGGTAGTAGGTGTTGTTCATGGTTATTGAGCTCGAAAATGTTAGGGACTTGACCTCCCTAACCTTTCATGTAGGTTGAATAATATAATTTCATGTAATAAAGGCCAATATTAATAAGGCCTAGCAATAAGGAAGAATAAGTCAAATGTAAGAGGACCTAATAGAAGCTTCCACTTCTAGAAGGATCTTCCTCTAGATTGTTCTTTTGGATAGATAGATTTAGTATAAATTGAAGTGGAGGGTATGAGAAATCTTGTATTGGCTATTATTGTAATAGAGCTTTGCTTTGCTGGAGGTTTCCCCCTTGAAGAGGCAAGTGAACATTACTATCATTAATCAAAGTGATCTTTGTGATGTTATTCTGGTATTATTCTAGTATTTTTCTAGTTATATCATTGTTTCTTTGCCATTTCTAGCTAAATATTTATGTTCTACATACTATTTTATATCTAGAATATTATAACTGGTATTAAAGCACCTTCCTCAACATAAAATTGTGGGTTTTTTTTTAGTTTTTTTTTTTATCAGGGTAGTGTCATATTCTGACGTCTTAAAGCTATAAAGATATGTTGTTACTTACATAAAACTGAGATCGGGGAGTCATACACATAGGAAATACAAGTGGTAGTCAAGTGCACATTTGTTGGCCACCCTTGTAACCCCTGTTAGTACCCCTTCGAGTGGTAGCGCATCATAAAACACCTGTATACAGATCAACCTAGATTTCCTGAAGCCCTCCATAGATACATCAATTGGTCTCTTGACTGCTATAGTTCCACCAGGAACAACACTTGGAAAGATACTCTCTAGTACCTATGTAGTCGGGTAGTACAACTAGGGGAATAGTCTAACCTCCTTAGTTGGTGCCCTGAGATATTGGGTAGAGTACTATCGTTGGAACCTGCATGTATATCAAAGAGCTATAACACAGGGAAAATCATTGTCTGTAGAAACCTTGAATATCCCACCCCTGGGGAGGGAAAAAAATAAAATGTCTTCTACATTCTAGTTGCGAAATTACTACACATTTCTTCCTGTTAAGCATTTGGGAATTTCGTCACTGTAGTATTATTCAGTCCAGAGTATAACTCCGCATGACACACTTATTTGGGACTTATCCCACTAGGTTCCTCTCTTCACCCCGATTCCAGTGTTACCTCTCATTTTTAACACACGTTTTTTGTGGACCCGACTCATCTCCGACACCCTTATTTGGCTCCTATCCCTTTGGATCCCCCTTTTTTCCTTGATCGAAGTAGCACCTATCATTTGACATCCTTTTTTTCTATATGGTCCCACCCACCCCTCTAGACCCCTTTTGTTTCCCCTATACCATTTTCTTGCTCCTTTGTCCAAATGACTACCACACGAGCCAAAGAACTCAATTCTTTGATTGATGACAACCATCAGCACAAGGACGAAATCAATTATCTTGCTTCCAAAATTAGCTCCATCAATTCAACTATTGAGATCCTCAAGGACCAATGTTACGACATCAAATACCTCTAGGAACAATGTTCCTACATCAAAGACCTCAAAGAACACTTGTTGGGACATTCCCATAACCCTTCCTCTTATGAAGAACCATCTTATCAGGATGACCATGACTCTTCCCATTACCAAGGCCCTCATTCTACCCACTTTTCCCGAGACCTCTGCCCTCCTAGAATTGAGGTGAACAAATTTGATGGCTTAGATCCTATAGGCTAGGTCACCCAAATGGAACATTATTTCTCTTTGCATGGCATTACTGATGATTTAGCCAAGATTCGTTATGGTGTCTTATATTTGGATTTGAAATGATGAAAATGGTGGAAATGGAAAATAAATGCATGCTAAGGGTATGTTTATTGGACACAGTTTGTGGCCAAACTTTATGAACTCTTTGAATCTAACACCCACCATTTAGGCCAATTGACCAAGTTAAAGCAGTCTGGGACAGTGGAATACTTTATTGTCACATCTAATCACTTGGATTTCAGAACAGAGGGCATGTCAGACAATCTCTTTAGGGAATGCTTTATCAGTGGCCTCAAAGATGAAATTCATGCCCAAGTTCTCATGGCACACCCTGAGACTTGGTTGGAAGCTACTTAACTAGCCAAGGAATCCCAACAAATTGTCTCCTCCCAGACCCACAAACCCTCCTTTCCTCCTCACCCTAAATCCACCAATTTTTCTCCTCCTACAACTCCCCTCAAGATCCAGAAATTAAACAGGGTTGAAATGGATGAACGTCAACTCAAGGGTCTTTGTTATAATTGCGATGACAAATATTTTTCCAGGCACAAGTGTAAGGAACAAAATCTTTTTATGGTTGTGACTGAGGATTTTTTTGAAGAATATGTAGTTGTTCTGCTTATGGAGGAACTACCCCCGCCATATGACCTCACCCCAATCTCTAACCCACTCAAAGTTGACCTGGTGATTTCACTTGATGTGCTCACTGGCTTCTCTTCTCCCCAGAATCTCAAATTAATTGGTTACATCAAAAATAGGAAAGTCATCATCCTTGTGGGAAATGGTAGCACCCATAACTTTATTCATCACCACATTGCCCAAGAAGTCAATTGTTACATCCGTGCCATCAATAATTTTCAAATCATGATTGCCAATGCTTGTTCCATGAAATGTCGGGGATGATGTGAAAATGTGCGACTGCAAATTGGTCAATATGACCTGAAATACCATATGTTTGCTATAGACATAGGTGGTTGTGTCATTGTTCTTGGTGTCGAATGGTTACACACTCTAGGCCCAATTCTCATGGATTTTAAGGACTTAACCATGCAATTCCAACAAGAGGGATAACAATATAAGTTCCAAGTCATCACCGCAAGCTCCCCTAAGATCATTAGTTCCCATCACATGGAAAATCTCCTCAAAAAAGGTCATTCAGAAATTATAGCCCAAGTCCACTCCATTCATGCTGTTGAGACACCTTCTGTGCATCCTGACCTCCAATCTATCCTCTCCTGTCAATAAGTTGTTTTTACAACCCCCAAAGAACTTTCCCATTCTTTTGGCTTCCATGATCATTCCATCCCTCTCATCTCGGGAAGTATTCCCCCCAATGTTCAGCCTTATCGTCATCCCTTTTCCCAAAAGAATGAAATTGAGAAAAGTGTTCATGAATTACTAGAAGTCGATGTTATCTGTCCTAGTAATAGCCCCTATTCTTCCTCTGTGGTCATGGTACTCAAGAAAGAAGGTACTTGGTGCATGTGTCCTGATTTTCATGCCCTCAACAAACTCACAATCAAAGACAAATTCCCCATTCTTGTCATTGATAACCTCTTGGATGAATTGAGTGGTTCTCAATACTTCACCAAATTGGATCTACGTTCTGGCTACCACCAAATCCGTATGAAATAAGAAGGCATCCCCAAGGCTGCATTTCACACGGATGAGGGTCATTATTAATTCTTGGTAATGCCCTTTCGATTGTGTAATGCTCCTTCCACTTTCCAAAGTCTTATGAATAACATCTTCCATCATTTTCTCCCTCATTTTGTCTTCTTTTTCTTTGATGATATTCTCATCTATATTAAAACTTGGTCATCCCATCTCTCCCATGTGAATCAAGTTCTCCATCTACTCTCTAAGCACCAAATTTTACTCAAACAATCTAAATGCGCCTTTGGTGCCTCAAAAGTGGAATACCTGGGTCATATTGTCGGCAAGGATGGTGTTTGAGTGGATCCTAAGAAAAATGAATCTATGCAATATTGGCCTCTCCCTAAAACTCGTAAGAGATTGAGTGTTTTTATGGGTTTAATGAGATATTATAGGAAGTTTGTTCGGAATTATGGAAAGATTGCAGCTCCTCTCACTTCCCTCCTTAAAAAGAATTCTTTCACTTGGACTTTAGTTGGAGATCATGCCTTCCAATCCTTAAAATATGCTATGCGATCGACCCCTATCCTAGCACTCCCAGACTTCACAAAGACATTCATATTGGTATGTGATGCTTCTAGGAAAGGAATTGGATCCATCCTCATGCAATATGGCAGGCCCTTGGCCTTCACTAGCAAACAACTTTTAGAGCAACATTTGGGCCAATCCATTTATGAAAAGGAAATGTTATCTATTCTGCATGTTGTGGATCTCTGGCGTCCTTATTTATTGGGTCAACGATTCCAAATCAAAATTGATCATCAGAGTCTAAAGTATTTCCTCGAACAACAAATTTCATCCCCGACACAACAAAAATGGGTAACCAAGCTATTTGGCTATGATTATGAGATCATTTACAAGAAGGGTAAGGAAAATGTAGTGGCCGATGCTCTTTCCTGGAAATATGAAGAAGACCAGTCCATTTTCTCCCTCTCCTTCATTGTACCAGATTGGCTCCAAGTTGTTCGTTAGGAATGGTTGCAAGACCCCAAACTTTCTAGCCTACTCCACCAATTGCAACACAATTCTTCAGTCTCTCCAGGGTACTCTTGGCATAATGAAGAGATTTTCTACAAAGGTCGTTTGTATTTATGCAAGAAATCCCAGCTTAAATCCACAGTGCTTTCTAAACTTCATGCCTCACCCACAACTGGGCATTCAGGATTTACCAAAACCTATGAATGGGAAAAACGTTCTTTTTTTTGGGAGGGTATGAAAAAGGATGTCCGCACCTTTGTGGTTGAATGTGAGGTCTGTCAACACAACAAGGGAGAAACTTTCAAAGCTTCGAGAACACTCCAACTGCTTCCGATTCCCCCTGCTATTTGGCAAGATATTTCTATGGACTATATTGTCAGCTTACCTAAATCGGGAAATAAGTTAATCATCATGGTGGTCATCAATCCTCTTTCCAAATATGCTCATTTTTGTTCTCTTCAACACCCATTCACAGCCGCCACAGTGGCTCAAATATTCATGGATAATATCTTCAAGCTTCATGGCATGCCTAATTATATTGTCTCTGACAGAGACCCCACTTTCACCAACAATTTTTGGAAATAATTGTTCAAGCTACAAGGCACCCAATTGCATCTCATCACTGCCTATCACCCCCATACATATGGTTAGACTGAAGTTGTCAACAAGTGTTTGGAAACATATTTGAGGTGTTTTTCATTTGAGAATAAAAATACGTGGGCTCAATGGTTACCCTTATTTGAATGGTGGTACAACACCTCTTACCATAAAAATACTCACATGACTCCTTTTGAAGAATTCTATGGCCAAAATCCTCCATCAGTTCTCTCCTATATGCCAGGGGTCTCGAAGGTTCAAAAGGTTGACACAAATATTACAGTCCACAAGGATATTCTTCATGCCCTCAAAGCCAATTTGGTCATGGTTCATAATCGCATAAAGCCACAAGTAGATCGAGGTTTTTTCAAATGCCATTTTGTTGAAGGGGACCAGGTATTTCTTTGACTACAACCTTATAAGCATACTTCACTCAAATCTCAACACTGTCAGAAACTTGCGCCCAAATTTTATGGTCCTTATACAATGCTCAAGTGTGTGGGATTGATGGCCTATCAGTTAGCTCTACCCAGTCAGTCAAAGCTCCATCCTGCTTTTCATGTTTCTTTCTTAAAAAAGGTGATTGGAACTAAGTGCCAAACTCAAACTAGTCTCCCTGAGTTGGATGAAGATGGTTCCGTATGGTTGCATCCAAAAGTTGTCTTGAACCATAGAGAGTGGCGTCTTCATCAACACACCATCCAAGAAGTGTTAGTCCAATGGAAAGATACCCATCCAGAAGATGCCACATGGGATTCAACCACCATTCTACAACAATTCCCTCATCTTAAGCCTTGAGGACAAGGTTGTTCTTCAAGGGGGAGGTCATGTTAGGGACCTAACCTCCCTAACCCCTCACATAGGTAGAATAATATAATTCCATGTAATAAAGGC
>SNQJ01S0039275.1:31726-49578 GCA_010110895.2 Picea sitchensis
GAAAAGGAAAGTTGTGGTGAAGAAAGAAATGAACCAAAAAGAGGGTGCAATGGTAAAAAAACACAGAGTATTATTGGATGGACAAAATTTGGAAGATGAAGATTTTTCTACAGAGGTAGCCAACTCTTTGGGAGTTTTTGCAACAACTAACCTATTCTCAGTCGATAATCGGAAAGAAAGACTGAAGAAGAGGAATCAGATGATAAGTTAGTTGCAAAATAAAATAAGGAATATATAAAAGAATGTGAGATAAGAAGTCAACAAAGGACTAGAACAAGCTATATCTAGTGATAAAAAAGAAATTCAACTGCTTAAGTCCAGTATTGGAGAAATACATAAGAAGATGCAAGTGAGAGAAAGACAAACTATCTAGCAAGATGAGTTGATAAAACAATTACAGGACAAGGTCAGTTCCATTGAGAAAATGGTTGTGGATATAACATTGTTTCAAGCTCAAGCATTGGAGGTGCTAAAGAAACTGGAAATAGCTCAACAAAGCCTTCTCTCTAAAGTAAAAATCGTCCAAAATAATTTTCAAGTGATGGATGAAGTATTAAGTAATATTGCTTTAAGAGAGAGAGAGGTTATTGTTGCCCGAACTACCTTCCAAGAAGAGGTTATATCATCAACAAAAGAAGGAAGAGCCATGGCTTCTGGGTTTTCCATTTCAGAGCAAACCAGAGGTGATATTATACTAAAGTCTTGGGAGTCAAACATCGCCGAAGGTAGGAAAATGTCTAAGGAATTGAAAGAATCTTGTGAATAATTTTTTTGTTCACTTAACAAAGAATTATGAGGCTTCGATAAAGAATATAGTTCTGGAACACTGGGTCAGATCAATATAGCCAAACATCAGCTTGACATTAAAACAAATATGGAAGAAGCCCAAGATAAAATATCACAGATAAAACAGACCGATATTGCTCAAATAGATAGATGGATAGTGAAGCCTAATCTACAACTACAGTCTATTATTTCAGAGGATAGGAGAATAGAAGAGAGATTGCCTTAGATGGAAAATAAATTATACATTTTTTAGGCTAATAACTTAACAGGATCTTCCGGGTTGGTAGCCGGATTTCTAGGTAGGTGCATCAAATGTATTGAGTAAGGAAAAGCTAGTACCTATGGAAACAAATGGATACAATCTATGTACATTATCTATTTCGGAGATAGAAGAGAGGAAAGGAAAACATTCATGCCAGCATAACGAGAAGATCAAGAAGATTTCAAATGAAACGTTTCAGTTTCTATATTTTGTAATTTTAATTATTCTGAAGATAGAGGAAATCCAACAGTTTGAGGTTGAGAAATTTTGTTTAAATGCATATTTGAAAGAATGAACAAGGGGTTTCTTCTTTTCGGTTGTAATCGAGAAAACTCTCCTCATTGAGAATTAATACAAGTGCATACTAGAGATTCTACATTTCGCCCATTTGAGTTATGTGTTCTTCTGTCTTTCCACATTCTAGCAAGTTTTCATATATTTCCTTGATGAATTACTGATTGCAATTTAGCACAACATCTACTCTGGTTATGTTTCACTTAGTTATCTAATAACAAACAGATTTTCCTCTGTATTTATTGTTAGTAGATACAAAACCTGTGAATTAATTAGATTGCTACATTTTATGCTTCATTTAAGGTTATATTATCTATTTTCTTCTTCTGTAACAAATTAAGATTCTTTTGTATTTGATTCCTTGCTTTGTCTAACAAATTTATGTTTTTCTCTCATTACATCCAATATTTTCAAATTTAACTCAGACATGAAAAACAACCTCTGAGATGTCATACTATTAATTCAACTTAAGGAATTTTTCTCACATAATTGAGATAGAAAAAGAAAACTTTTAAACTTTCCTCATTTCATGATGCATGACCTTGTGCTTTGAGCCTTAAGTACAAACTCAGGAACATCATATTTTTGGCACCATTGCCGGGGACGGAGAAATGAAGTTATTTTTCCTTGGGAGAATGACATTGTAAGTTTCTCTCTTTGATAGTGAACAAAGATTGAATACATTATAAGGCTTAGTTTTTATTTTTCACTTGGCAACTCCACAAATTAATAAATTGGCATTCGGTCGAAGGAATACTAGAAAAAACCCAGATGGTGAGCAGACCACGCCTATTTCCAACCCTGAATTTTTTTTAAAACCAAGGGGATACCTTAAGAAAACCACTGTGTCCACAAGAAAATTTTACCAACCTAAACCCACACAGTCTAATGCTAAGTTTCCACTTGAACCGTTAACTCCACAAGAAGTTTCCACCCAAATCCTTTTCGGACAAACGTCGACTAATAAAACATAAGCTGAAATATTAAACCCTAGATTGGTTTTATCCGAGATAAATGCCGAAACCGATTCAACTACCTCCTTTACCAATAAAGGTAAAGAGACCATCTCGATACCTGCCTCGATTGATATTCCATCAGTTCCCGAAGAAAAGTTTCCAACTTCCCGAAGTTTCAAAAAATATATCATACACTCTGATTCGACTCCCAATGGTTCCCCCATTTACATATCTTGCAAGTTTGAAGAACCCAACCCTCGTCTCTTGTTTCCTCCCTTTTCAGTTTTTCTGTCTCCTGACGGTCAGTTCCCATACCCCCTTTTACTGCATCCTGAAGTAGTCAAAAGATCGCTTCACATCTTTGAAAAACCTCTCTACAATCTCCAAGTTTCATCCCCTAGATTGTCAATGGCTACTGCCGAAGGAGGTGGTGTAGGTGAAGGAGGTGTTGGCGGAGGTGGAGGAGGACATGGTGCCGTAGGAGTAGGAGGAGGTGGTCATGGACCACTCCCACATCCTAGAATTTTTGCTAAAGTAGCTTCCATATAGGCTCCTTTGGTCCTTCCAGTCCCTCTCCATGATTTACCTGAAAACTATATGAAAAACCTGCCAAAGTTTACAGGAGAAGGAGACCTAACCGCGACTAAGAACATAAATTTATTTGATCAATTTGTCGACATTCTTGGCCTCGAGCATGAGGATTTTTATTCACGACTGTTAGTCCAAACTTTCGAAGGACAGGTAAGAACTTGGTTTGGAGGACTATCAGCGGGTTCAATAGGATCTTATGACAAGTTAGAAAGTGCCTTTCTCAGACAATGGGGAGAAAGAAAGGATAATATTTATTATTTAACCGAGTTTAGATATTCCAGAAAGAAGAACTCAGAAACAGTTCTTGAATTCACTCAAAGATTTAATAAATTATACAACAAGATCCCAGCTGAAGTTAAACCTTCCCAACCTGCAGCAAAAGTAACTTTCGTCGGATGTTTCGAGCCCGATTTTTATCTGTTATTGAGAGAAAGGATAGATTTTGATCCTACTAGAAGGAAAGACGATGTTGTAGAGATTGAGTCAAATATGATGGCATCTAGAAAATTAAAAACTAAAGTCGAAATGGGAAATAAAAAAACTAGATGATTTAGAGAACAAGCAGGACCTTGCGGATCTGGGAGGTCCTCGAAAGATAAAATGGATGACATGGAAAAAATAATTAAAGAACTATGAAACAAAATTTCAAAGATGGAACTAGATCAATCTAAAGAGGATCAGTTCGCTAAAAATGATTTCAGGAGAAACCCTAACCCTCAAAAATTATAGGAGGAGATGACATGCAATAATTTGAGGAATTAGAGGAAGATATGAATAATCTTGGTGACGATTGTCAACAACCTCATTTGACGAGGCAGGATTATGAAAGGTATTTAAAGGAAGAACACAGGTCTAATAATGATGATGGCATAAATACTACAAAAGATTCTTCTTATCAAGGAATCGACGATAATATAATGGTCGAGCTACAACAAAAGTATAATTTAAGGCCTAGAAGTAAAAATATAGCAACTGCCCAACCGAAGAAAATATTTTCAAGAGGTGAAACAAATGTGCCATATCCAGAAAGGACTGAAGCACATACTGCCAAAATAAAAGGAGTTGACTCACATAATGCCAAAACAAAAAAAACTAGGATACAAACTGTTAAAACAAAAGCAATTGAAACACAGAGTGCAGAAATAAAAACAGCTGAAAAGAAAGCAACACAAGCCATCAAGTCAAAAAAAAAGGGAGATATATATCCAAACCAAAGAGAATGATTAGATAACATGAGGTTTAAACCTAGAAAATGAGATTAATAAAATAAAGATCCCGATACCTCTAGTTGAACTGGCAAAAAATCCTACATACAGAAAACAAATTGCCAAAATGATAAATTTTTCAGATATTGAAAGTCAGGTCGACATTATAAATTTGGAAGATGATAAACCGAATATAATTTTCAGTTCGCATTTTGAAGGTGCCAGAGATACTATCGCTCCTTTCTACATTACGCTAACTGTGCATGATCATTTGGTCCATAATTGCATGTTAGATTCTGGAGCTTCCCACAATGTGATGCCCAAAGCTATTATGGATAGACCTGGTCTCAAAATTACCAGACCATACAAAGATCTATATTCCTTTGATTCGAGAAAAGTAAAATGTGTGGGCATGATTAAAGATTTAGTGGTAAATCTTGTGCAGATTCCAGTAAAAAGTGTTCTGATGGATGTAGTTGTTGTTGATATTTCCTAAAGTATGGCATATTTTTATCCAGGTCTTGGGGTTCCAAGCTTGGAGGATCCCTCCAACTCAACATGACGTACGCTACAATATCGATCTTCAACAGACAATTCACATGTCTGTACAGAGAAGCAAGGCTGGAATATACAGTAAGTGATCCACATAATCCAAATAACTACCCTATTTATGTTGCAGATCAGGATTTAGGAAATTGTATTTTATCAATTGATGATGATATAGATGAATGTATAGAAAAAAGTTGTACAGAAAAGAAAAAACATAAAAGACAAATAAAAATGTATATAGTACGAGAATTTGGAAAATGTATTTCGATGGTGCTTCGTCATGTGAAGGAGAAGGAGCTGCAGTGCTTTTTGTGGCACCCATAGACAAGTTTGTTATCCCTTTCTCTTACAGGTTACAATGGGACATCGATTACACCAATAATGTGTGTGAATATGAAGCCCTGGTCTTAGGATTAGAGGCTGCCAGGAAGTTCAATATTAAAAACTTGTAAATTTATGACGATACAGAATTAATCGTAAAATAGATAAATCGAAAGTACCAGGCAAAACACCTAAGTTTGAGGTCTTACATAAATTGTGCCTGGGATCTGATTGAAATGTTTTTGTCCTTGGTTAATGTTCACTACATCCCTAGAACAAAAAATCAACGAGCAGATTCATTGGCCAAAACAACTTCAACGTTTGTACCTCCTACTACTTTCAAATTGAAGTATCCCATAGAAATGAGTCACAAACCCTCAATATCGAACAATATACAACACTGGCAGGTGTTCGAATATGATGAAAAAATCAGACAATTCTTAGAAATGGTAGACGACTTTGCTGAAACACATATCGACCAAGAAAATCAGAATGACCCTGCTTGGATCATGTAGGAAGGAGAAGACACTCAGGAGTTACAACATAAGATCTTCAATCATCGCATGATAGTGCTAAAAAATAATCATATCCCTAAAGGTCTAATTCCTTTGGAGAGATTATTTGATCATGATGACATTCCATTAAATTCTGCCTTGCAGCCTGAGCCTGAAGAAGTTGAAGATTGTGATATAGGCACCAAGGAAACTCCTAAGCTAGTAAAAATATCTAAATACCTTCCCCATGAAATGAAAATAAAATATGTGAAGTTACTCAAGTAGTATAAGGACATTTTTGCCTGGTCTTACAATGAACTAAGAACTTATGATACCACCATGATCAAACACAAGATTCCTCTAAAGAAGGGTGTTAAACCATTCAGGCAAAAGCTTAGACAGATAAATCCCATACTACTTCCTGTGATTGAAAGGGAGGTAAAAAAAAATCTCGATGCTAAAATCATTGTACCACTCAAGTATTTCGAGTGGGTAGCCAACCTGGTACCAGTCAGGAAGAAAATCGGCGAAATCAGACTATGTGTGGATTTCATAAATTTAAATAAATCATCCCTCAAAGATAATTATCCATTACCTAAAATGGATCATGTATTGGAAAAAGTGGTCGGAGAAAATAAAATGTCTATGATCGATGAATTTTCAAGTTATAATCAAATCACAGTCCATGAGGATGATAGAGAAAAAACCACGTTCACCACCCCATGGGGTACCTTTATGTATGACAAAATGCCATTTGGTTTGATGAACACAGGTGACACCTTCCAATGAGCTATGGACATCGCCTTTGTCGGCGAAAGAGATAAGTTTGTCGTCATTTATCTTTATAATCTAACTGTATTTTCTAAATCTGATGCACAACATTTAGTACACCTCAAACAAACGTTTGAGAAATGTTGCAAATTTGGTTTTCCTTTAAATCCCAAGAAATATCACTTTGCAATGCAGGAAGGTAAACACTTGGGCCACATTGTATCTCGAGACGGAATTAAAATCAACCCGAAGAGGGTTGAAGCTATAGATACTATCAATATTCCTAGAAATAGAAAATAAATTCAGTCATTTTTAGGAAAGATGAATTTTATAAGAATATTTATCCCAAACTTCGTTGAAAACGTGAAATTGATTACAGATATGCTTAAAAAGGAAAATGAGGTTAAATGTACGACCGAAGCCACAACATCGTTTGAACGCATCAAGAAGGTCATAGGTGAATCACAGGTGCTGGCAAGTCCATATTATCTTAAGGAATTCTTAATTTTCTCATTCGCATCTGAACACACAATTGTTGCAGTACTCCTATAGAAGAACGAAGAAGGGTTCAAACAACCAATAGCGTTCTTCAGCAAAACCCTTAGAGATGCAGAGTTGAAATACAATATAATGGAAAAGAAGGCATATGCAATGGTAAATGTCTTAAGAGATTTCAGGACCTATGTATTACATTCTAAAGTGATTGCAAATGTACCCACCGGTTCCGTTAAAGATACACTGGTGCAACTTGATAGTGATGGAAAGAGGGGCCGATGGCTTGCTAAAATTCAAGAATTTGATCTGGAGGTGAAACCAACAAAGCTCGTCAAAGGACAAGGTTTGGCTAAGATACTAGAGGAATCTAATTTCAGAACGCTCAGAATAAATATCCTACAAGACTGCGAAGGATTTTTGGACATAAATGAATTCAACGATCAAATACCTACAACTCAAATCGATGAGAAGTTCTCTTCTTTAGCTTGGTATAAAGATATAGCCTCTTACCTTCTGAATCTGCAATGCCCATAAGATATAACTCCTTCTAAATCCAGAACGTTGAAATTGCACACAGTAAAATATTGTATCATGGATAACAAATTGTATTGGAAGGATCCTCTAGGTTTTTTACTAAGCTGCTTGGTAGAATCTGAAACAGAGAGAGTCATAAATAAATTTCATGAAGGAGTGTGTGGAGGACATCATGCATGGAGAGAAACGACCAATAAAATCCTGAGAGAAGGATATTATTGGCCTAAATTGTTCATCGATGTAAGTGGTAAAGTCAAAGCCTATAACCCCTGTCAATTATTTTCAAGAAAACAAAAGCTTCCCGCGTTACCTTTTGTACCAGTTAAAACAGAAGCCATGTTTCAACAATGGGGGATAGATTTTATTGGTGAAATCAATCCACACTCTAGTGCACAACACAAATGGATCCCGACTGCTATGGTTTATTTCACCAAATGCGTAGAAGTTATTCCGACCAGAAATGCTATAGATTCGGTGGTGATAAATTTCTTGGAGGATTTTTTTTATCTAGATTTGGCTGTCCTCAGAAGATAGTTACATATAATGCACATGAATTCAAATCTATGGCGATGGTCATTTTTTGACAATAGTACAATATTGTATTGGGCCATTCCACGATGTACTATCCTCAAGGAAACGGATTAGCTAAATCATCAAATAAAATCTCCATCAACATAATTAAGAAAGTGCTGAATGAAAATAAGAAAGCTTGGCATGTGGATTTGAAATATGCTTTGTGGGCAAATCGAATAGGCACCAAGAAATCGATCGGGATGTCCTTGTTTCAAATGGTGTACGAGATTGATGTGGTACTACCCGTAAACCTGTCTCTTCATGTAATGAAACTTTGGCAAGACGAAAAGGAAGAGACAAATCATGTTACCAGAAGAATAAATCAACTAATTGAAGTCCAACAGAATAGAGATGAAATAGATGAGAAACTTTAGAAGTATCAGGATAACATGAAAACCCTATTTGACCAAAAAGATAAATATATGGATTTAATCCCTGGTGACCTGGTTTTAAAGTGGGATGCTAGGAAATAATACTCAGGAAAGCATGAAAAATTCGACCATATATGGTGTGGACCATTTAAAGTTACATTTGCTGAAGGAAAAAACTCGTTTCTGCTAGAAAATATGGATGGTAAAATCCTCAACGCCCCTATCAAAAGGCGTTACCTGAAGAATTTTATGTAATGATCAGTTTCCAAACTCTCACTGTACATATCGGTTTGTTTTCTTAGTTTTGATTTACGGTTTTTCACTTTTTCGGTAAGTTTTACTTCCACTGTAAATAAAACTAGGTTAGTTGATTTTATAGAAACAAAATATATATATAAAAATAAGTAACACATAGAGTTTTGGTTTTTGTAAATTTATGACATTCTTTATATTACTGTCACGTAGGATACTTGCCGATATCCAAGAAACAAAAGACTGCAAGAACCAACCTTTATGCATCAAAATATTGTCTTTCTCTCGAAATAGGTGATAAATAAATAGTTTACTTGGTTGAAAATATAACAGTAAATCTAAGGTATGATCTTCTGCCCTGTTTGAATTTTCAAAAAAGTATCACTTATTATGACATAGGTCTCATATGTACAAATATCGTCACCTAATCTATAACAAGAGAAATGGAAATTACGTTTTAATCGTCAAGAGTTTTCTCTTGATAAAATAAAAAATGAAATAAAACTTGTAATAAAAAATGAGCAATAAGAAGACCTAAAAGAAAAAATTTGAAGAATCGAGTACAAAATCTGCACAGGAGTGACCGTACTTATAATAGAACATCTGAAACCCTCATTCTTTTCGCCTGCCTATTTTCAAAAGTTTTATTTTCGTGTGATTCTTGATATCATTCCATGGTCTTCATAGAGGAAAAAGGGTCTAACCTTTGCTTTGAAAACTGATAAACAAATATTAAAAAATGAGAATAGGTAAAAAAATTCTTATGATTCCTCTTACTTTAACTAAATAAAAAGTATGTCTAGGCTAATCCTAACTCTCTTATCCCTTGTAATAGGTTTAAACTAATTATTTTCTCTCAAGGAAAGTTCCAGGAAAACAAAAGCTCCCCCATGGAAATTTCCCTGTAGGCAAAGGTGTTTTGAAGGTCAAAGGAGGATTAGTCCAGAGTAATCAAAGTGAGTTAGTAGACCTCTGTTGCTAAATTATAAGCATGTATCATCCCTGGTATATTGTATACAAATTGATTTCCCCCACTTCATGTTTAAAAACATTATAAGACAGATGGTGAAAAGAAATTCATAAAATGATTTCCCCATCTAGTCCAAAAAAGAGATGATGAAAGGAAATTCATTAAATGATTGTTCTCATCTCATCATTTAAATGAAAAAATTACTAATTGAAGTGGTGAAAGGAAATTCAATGTGGGAAATTAGACAACCTGACTAGGGTATTGAACAGGCTCGCTGGCAGTGAAGCAATGTCTACTATATCTGCAAGGCTGTTATACATGAATTACAATGTACTATGGTAACTAGTTCTTTTTCGACTAGATCTACATTCTAAGCTAACACAAGACTCCCTAACTAAAAACACTGAAACTACCTTACCTTGATGCGAACAAAATCGAATAGAGCCTGCTAGAACGATTCAGGTTGTTTTGATTATCTTAAGCAAATATGAAGTTAGTTTCAAGAAAGAGAAGCCATTGATAAGCCTAAACTCGAGATCAGTGAATGATGAAGTTTTCAAAGTTTTCAAAGATAAGTATGAAATCTTAAGTCCTTCTGTGTGCCCTCTTTCCGAATGTGTTTCACAAAAATGAGATAATGACTCCATTTACCCAATAAAGGTACTTGGTCTACTGCTCTTCTTGAAACATATATTCTCGTTAAATAAAGACAAATGCACACTTGGATATCACCATTGATGAGGTATTTCGTTTAATACAACGATCCTAAATTCTTAAAAGTTATGGAGTTGCCCACTAGTTAAAGGGTCAAATCATTAAAAGCAGTCTTAAAAATATTGGGTTTCGGGATTTCACATACCTAACAGTCCAACATATAAAGAGTCTCAATGTCTCGACATGCGAAATCGTGAAACTACAATAAAGTTTTAAGCCATGTTAATTAAGGCGTTAAAAGAGATTAGTACTAATTAATCACATCGTGACTTCGTGATTCGGGGATCCTGCCTTGAGCGAACATCAAAGTCTCGATATACGAAATTGCGAAACTAGCTTGAAATTAAACCAGGTTAATTAAACGATTATTAATGATTAACGATAATTAAATCATATCACATTTTCGCGTTTTGGGAATCCTATCTTGAATGACAACTTGAAATCTCGATACCCGAAGTCGTGAAACCCTTAATTAATCACAATTAATTAAAAGGATAAACTCGATTAATATTAATTGATCAAATCGCTATTTTGTGATTCGGGGATCATAACTTGAAATGAAATAAGATCGACCGGGACTCCAAACCTTGAAATGGATTAAGGTTAAACATGATTAATTGAAAGGATAAAACTTGATTTATTAACACCTTAAATAGTCTTATCTCCTGTAAAGTTTATGTTGGTTTGAAATGGAGGTAAATTCAAATGATCTGTATGCTTTTCCCAAATCATGAAATATCGACCATTAATGACATTAATAGCTGATTTAGGGAAATGATTTCAAATAAGATCCTGCTTTATCGCCCAATTTTTTTGAATAAAGGAATTAAATGCGTTGTCAAAAAATATTTACGTAGATTGATACGCTTAAGGAAAAGAAGATTTTTCATTTTCTGAATTACATTCTCGTTTTCAGGGAGCTTTCTTAACATGATACTCAGATCTGTGTGTTTTCTATGACAAATAACAGGTTTTTTTTTAAGAACTGCTACCATGCCGCCACGAAAAGCAGTCAAAGTGACTAGTGAGAGTTCAGGCTAGAGTTCATAGGTTATCTCCGATACCTCACCCAGAAGTATAAACACAGTTAAAACCTAGATGAATGTATTCAACATCCTACAGTACGAGCTGGTAAACTTCCCTGATGATTCAAGCGACAACGAAAAGGAAGACTTATCTATCAAATACATGACTATTGCTCAGGCAAAGATGCATAAGGTAGCAACAAGGCCGAGTATTTTAACCTACAATGACATGATTAAATGACCACTAGATAATGTGGATATCCCAACTAGAACTATTTTCAATTCTCACAAGGTAGCCATTGGGTCATTTCGGCCAGAACACATATAGGTGATGTATAAGTTGTCTTCAACATCAAACTTCATTTACAATGCCAGTTTTCTAGAGAATTTTAGCAAGAAGGAGTGTGATCAATATGAAAAAAATATTTCGGATTTGATCAAAGACTGGTGCTCATGCCCCAAAAAGTTCAGAGTTGATTCTCATGGAATATACTCAATCTCATCATTACAAACATAGTTCATGTATATAACCATGATAATGTGCATACTTTATGGAAAAGAGAACACAACCCATTTCTTTCTACCATGGGTACCCATTATACACACAGTGGCAGAAGGTTATTCTTTCGACTGGGCCAAGATATTATCAGACAATCTCGCTAGTGAAATTACAAAATACTAGGAAAAGAAAGCCAAGGGGAAATCAACTTCATTTTTCATGTCAGCTTATATTATGGACACAATCTGTTTCATGATGCCTTTTCCGCTAATGGGATGGAGTTGGACTCTAGATAGCACATAACCAATTCATATTTATCATTCAAAACTCTGGGAAGACAAGGTGAAGGATTTCTTTTATGAAATCTGTAATTGGGTAGCGGTGCCAATGAACATTGCTATTTTTGGTCACCCACCTCCTAGAATTTCAGATACAGTTGTGGTTAACCTGGGGAAAGCGGAAGACTGGTATATCGAGGAGAACTTCTCTTACATCAGAGTTTTCGGTTGTTCATTTCCCCCATACGCTTTACCACAATTTTTACCAGACCGACTGGTGTGCCGCGAGGTCACATGACAAATTGTACTCGAAGGGATTAGAAAAGAACTCAAAGCAGTGCAGAAAAAGGTATGGCCATATTTTCCCTTACATATTGGTGTATTTTCTTTATTGGATTTCGGCCACTCCAGAGTGGAAGCTGCGACATTAGAAGAAATAAATCTGGTTAACATTGAATTTAAGAAGCATGACCCGTAGAAGGTTGCGGGTAACCATATGGATAGTTTCAATATTAAAAAGTATGAACATGAAGATTACCCTCAGGACTAAGTGTTCTGAGGGGTCAGATCTTACCAAGAAGTTCTGAGCCGAGTTCGATCCCTATCACCTGATAAAATGATTGATTTTTACAACTTCCAAAAACACCAAAGAAGTAGTCTTCTGAAAGTATTACAAGGGGAAAACCCAATGTATCCTGCTAATCAGCAAACAAAGACCTAGAATCCAGAAGTTAGAATATCTAGCAAACAAGGCCTCGAAAACTCAGAGAAGTATGAGATCTTGACTCAGAAAAAATATATCCCGGCGATAGAGGTATATGATGACCATGCCAAAGATCAACCAAAGACATTAATAAATCAAGGAGAAGATAGGCCACTCTCTTCACCAGATAAATCAACTGCATATGGGACCGAAAAATAGTTATCCACAGAAATAGGCAACCCCATTCAGATTGTCACGCCATTACAGTCGACTAGAGGAAACCCCAATGCAGATGTAATACTCATAGGATATCTCATGCCTATATCTATTGAAGAGATACCTCCCTCCGATTTTTTTCAGTAAGAAAAGGAAAGTCGTGGTGAAGAAATAAATGCACCAAAAAATGGGTGCAACAGTCAAAAAACATAGAGTATTATTGGATGGACAGAATTTGGAAGATGAAGATTTTTCTATAGAGGTAGCTGGCTCTTTGGGAGATTTTGAAACAACTAACCTATTCTCAATCGATAATCTGAAAGAAAGACTGAAGCAGAGGAATCAGATGATAAGTCAGTTTCAAAATCAAATAAAGAATACAGAAAAGAATGTCAAAGAAGAAGTCAACAAAGGACTAGAATAGGCTACAGCTAGTGATAAACAAGAAATACAACTGCCCAAGTCTAGTCTTGGTGAAATGCATAAGAATATGCAAGTGAGAGAAATACAGACTATCCAACAAGATGAGTTGACAAAACAATTACAAGACAAGTTCAGTTCCACTGAGAAAATGGTTGTGGATATAACACTATTTCAAGATCAAGCATTGGAGGTGCTAAAGAAACTAGAAATAGCTCAACAAATCTTTCTCTCTAAAGTAAAAATCATCTAAAATCATTCTCAAGTGATGGATGAAGCATTAAGTAATATTGTTTTCAGAGAGAGAGATAGGGTATTGTTGCCCGAACTACCTTCCAAGAAGCAGTTATATCATCAACAAAAGAAGGAAGATCTATGGCTTTTGGGTTGCCCATTTCATAGCAAACTAGAGGTGATATTATACTAAAGACTTGGGAGTCAAACATAGCCGAAGGTAGAAAAATGGCTAAGGAATTAAAAGAATCTTGTGAAGAAGTTTTTTTTTCACTTAACAAAGAGTTATTAGGCTTCGATAAAGAATATGGTTCTAGAACACTGGGTCATATTAATATAGCCAAACACCAGCTTGACATTAAAACAAATATGAAATAAGCCCAATCTGAAATATAACAGATAAAACAGGTCGATATTTCTCAAATAGATAGATGGATTGTGAAGCCTAATCTACAAATGTCGTCTATTATTTCAGAGGATAGACGAATAAAAGAGAGATTGCCTCAACTCAAAAAGAAATTATACGTTTTTTAGGCTAATAACTTAACAAGATATTCTGGGTTGGTAGCCGAATTTGTGGGCAGGTGCATCAAATGTATTTAGTAGGGAAAAGGTAGTGCCTCTGGAAAAAAATGAACACAATCTATGTACATTATCTATTTCGTAGCTAGAAGACAGAAAAGGAAAACATTCATGCCAACATAATGAGAAGATCAAGAATATTGCAAATGAAGCGTTTCATTTTCTATATTTTGTAATTTTAATTATTATGAATATAGAGGAATTCCAACCGTTTGAGGTTGAGAACTTTGATATAAATGCATATTCGAAAGAATAAACAAGGGGCTACTTCTTTTTGGTTGTAATCGAGAAAACTCTCCTCATTGAGAATTAATACAAGTGCAGACCAGAGATTCCACATTTCGCCCATTTGAGTTATGTGTTGTTCTATCTTTCCACATTCTAGCAATTTTTCATATATTTCCTTGATGAATGCCTCATCGCAATTTAGTACAACATCTATTATGGTTATGTTTCACTTAGTTATATAATAACAAACAACTTTTTCTCTGTATTTACTGTTAGTAGATACACGACCTGTGAATTAATTAGATTTCTACATTTTATGCTTCATTTAAGGTTATATCATCTATTTTCTTCTTCTGTAACAAAGTACGATTCTTTTGTATTTGATGCCTTGCTTTGTCAAACATCTTTATGTTTTTCTCTCATTACATACAATATTTTCAAATTTAACTCAAACATGAAAAACGGCCTATGAGAATTCATACTATTAATTCAATTTAAGGAATGTTTCTCACATAACTGAGATAGAAAAAACAAACTTTTAAACTTTCCTCATTTCCTGATGCCTGACATTGTGCTTTGAGCCTTAAGTACAAAATCAAGAACAACAGTGTGCAAGAGTACACCACTGAATTTAGGAACATGGTGATCATGTTGGGTATCTCTCTCAATATCCTAGATGTACTCCTAAAGTATTTGGGGGTATACATTATCATTTATGAAATAAAGTTATTCTCTTCAAACCTAGGACCATTGACAGGGCCTATGTGAAATCATAGTATCTTGAGAATGTAGGCCATAAGAAAGGAAAACAAAGTGTTTTCTAAATAGAAATATCACCATGAATCTTCCAAGGAGGGGAATATTGCATGCAAAGGGAAAGAAAAGAAGGTGATATTTACTGTACATTATTTCAGGGATCCAAGAAAACACAAAAACCATTGCAATATTGATGGTCACACAAAACACCAATGTTCAGATCTATATCTAGAGTTGAATGGAAAGAAATATAATAAGTATGCCAAGAATAAGAACCTTCAGTGAAATGATTCGGGAAACAAGGTAGAGAGGAGCTTAGATGCCGATGAGAATATTTTTTTCACTTGAATGTAGAAGGATTTGAATCTGAGTAGCCTTCATCTTAAGGAAGAAAATCAAATGATAAAACTCTTCCATATTAATATCTAGGTCAAAAGGACGAACGCATATGCTCTATTTAATTCTTGTTCATAGGCTCATCTCATAGCATATGATCTCATCAACAATCTTTGGTTGAAGGTTCGTGATCATCCAAGACCATATCGATTGGGTGGTTGAATAAGGATGTGGAAATTAAAGTCACTAAACAATGTAAGATCAATCTTTCCATAAGTGCATATTTTATAAATGAAGTGAAATTATATGTACTACCCCTTGATGTGTGTGGTGTAGTGTTTGGAAGACCCTACATGTATATAAAGGATGCATTCTTCATGCAGAGAGAAAAATAATACCACTTGATCAAGGATGAGAATTCATACATCATCAATTCACACAAAGGAAAGTCAAAGACATCTATGATAAGTGATAACCAAGAAAAAATATTGAACGATTATAATAAGAAGTATGTATTTGTTTTATTAAGAGAGACTTAGCCAATGGAGGAATCAGTAAGAGTAAAGGCATCCCTATGTTGATTTTTCAATATGCTAGGCTTAAGCATGAAGTTTATTCGATTTTAGCATTTTACTTAAACCATAGATAATTTGTTGCAACAACCAAGATCACAAGAAGAAACACCATGCACAAGTACATAATAAGTATCCTAGGAAACCCTTCTCAACAAGGGAAGAAAACTGAGCCAAACCTTTGCTATATTATTCAAGAGAAATACCTTCACCACCAAGGAAACCTAGCACACAAAAGGGTGCTCACAAACCCTAGAAGACTAGTGCCCAAGAGAGGTGCCCACTTTTCCCAAGTAGATGTACTTGCTGAAATTTCCAAACTCACACAAAAGATATGATTCCTCAATGGGGAATTTACCTTTACTTATATTAAACTTGACCTACCAACAAAAGTGTTTATTGGCATAACATGTCTGACCTCTCTATCTCATAATATAATTAATATTAACCAGATTAATTATCTTTTACATTAATTATCAATTACATTAAGGTGGGGTCGACCTATACCCTTTACATTACAATTAGAGTTACAGGAAGGTATGAATCTTGAATAATATAAAAAAGGATCTCATACACCCACTAGTTCTCAGCCACTAAGGGAACATCCATAGGGATGTCTATATCTCTGGCTCACTACATTACACAGAAGAACCACTCTCGTTAGTGCTCAACCACTAGCATCACATTCACATGTGCTAGTCCACATGCGTGTCCACTCAATAGATCTTATTTCCCACTGCATTACATAGGGGAGTCATTTTAACTTCATCATCAACTCTCTACCTAGAGGAGTCTAATACATCAACTTCATCTCTGTCTCATGACGAAGAACCCAAAACTTTGGGATTTCACACATTCACCTTGTACTCAGCCACGGGCACGTCCAAATATGCAGATCTCCTTTCTCACTACGTTACATAGGATAATCATCTCGAGTTCATCTAAACTCTCTGTAAGGAGGAAGCCATCTGTATGTTCCATCTCTATCTCAGATAGGAACCACACACCCCTCTCAGGGTCTCTCTCTCAGGTTTGTGTCCTGGAGAATGTCTCACATAGTTGCAATCATCAACACTCCCTCTCAGCTAGGGAGGCATTCTTCATCATACCAAGTCTCACACAACTGTACTTTGAACTTTGTCTTGGATGTAGTCATCAACACTCCCTGTGAAATAGGGAGCTATCCTTCACCAAGCTAATTTGGTGAAGATCTCTGCAATCTACTCATGTGTAGGAACGTACTACATGTGTACTATTTTCCTCTGCATAATGTCTCTGATATAATGATATTTTATCTCAACGTGTTTCGATCTATCATGAAACACTGGGTTCTCAAAGATATTTACATACAACTCTGGTTATCATCATAGAATCCATCTCATTATCAAGTAAATTTTTCAGAATCTTATGGATTCGCACTGCTTCGCACACTCAATGCTACATACTTTGCTTCTGTGGTTTTCAAGGATAAAGAGATTTGTTTCCTACTGCACTAGGAAAACATGGAACAATTCATGGTAAAACAACATTACGATGTTCTATTCCGGTCCAATGTACTCTCTTCTCAATCTGTATTTCCATATCCTGCAAACTCAAGTTCACACTGGAGGCATATCTCAGGCCATATTCATTTGTGCCTCGTATATATATATCAATACATGTTTTGTTGTTTTCCAATGAGTCTATCTTGGTTGAATCATGGAATGACTAAGTACATTTACTGCATAGCATGAATCAAGTCTAGTGTTAACCAGATAAATCAGTGATCCAATCAGTTGTGGATCAGTCTCGTCTAAATCATCATCAATATTTTTCTTCGAATCCATCACCATGGATTTGCATTCTTTCATACTGAACTTATTTAA
>SNQJ01S0039275.1:49588-65648 GCA_010110895.2 Picea sitchensis
CAAGAATGATGGGAATTGGTAAATGTGTATTAACTATAGAGATTTGAACAAGAACCTACTCAATAATCAATACCCTGTCTGTAATAGATGATTTATTAGACTAGTTGAAACAAGCCAAGTACTTCACCAAGATGGATCTCAAACCGAGTAAAAACCAGGTATGTGTTAAATAAAAGGACACCTGAAAAATTTCATTCAAGACAAGGAAAGTTTTCTATGTATGGCTGGTCATGCCTTTTGGTTTCTGTAATGCACTAACTACATTTATGTGTTTGATGAATGACGTATTGCATCCTTATTTAGATTCATTTGTAATATTTGACTTGGATGACATCTTGGTTTATAGCTCAACCTAGAAGGATTAGTTGATGGAAAACCGTAAGAAATGTGAGTTTTCTTAGTCGACATTGGTGTATTTGGTGTATGCGATCGATGAAGGGGAATTCAAGATAGATCCAACAAAGATGGACGAAATCATGAAGTGGCATGTTCCTACTAATGTCATTGAAGTTAGGATATTTTTTTTGGAAGTACAGTACCTATAGAAGTTCATATCATCCCTTTCATAAATAGTCATGCCTCTCCATGCCATAAAAATGAGTGGTAAGAGTTTCCACTAGGTAAAGAATCACTAGAAGGAATTCAATGAGATAAAGTGAGAGATCAATCCAACAACAGTTCTTGCATTGCCTAGCATGGAGAAACCTTTTGAAGTGGAGACCGTTGCAAGTGGGTATGCTATCGGAACAATTTTGATGCAAGGAGGTAAGACGATATGCTATCACTATGAGAGTTTTCATGGGGGAGTCTTGAACTACCCTAGATATGATAAGGAAATCTATGCCTTGGTTCAAGTTGTTAAGAAGTGGAAGAATTATTTGATGTGTAATAAAACCATTATTCACACTGATCACCAACCAGTGCAGTATTTGCACACCCATAGTAATATTCAGAAAACCATACATTACAAGTGAAAGCAGTATTTGATGGGTAAGAAAACCATTATTCACACTGATCACCAATCGTTGCAGTATTTGCACACCCATAGTAAGATTCAAAAAAACAGAGATTACAAGTGGATGTGTTTTTTACAATAGTTTCATCTATTCATCAAGTATAGGAAGGGAGATACTAATAAGTTGGAATACATTCTTTAAAGGCCACCCAAATCGATTAGTACAACTTTGGGAACTCTTATTCACATGGAGCCTTTTACCCATGATACATAGAACATGAGGACTTTAGATCGTTGTTTCAATGGCTACAAGGAAAATTTCATGTAGAAGAAGGTGATGGTAAGGTTGACTATCATCTCCAAAATGACTTATTCTACAAGATAGACAATTTATGTGTTCCTAAAGGTGAAATATTGCATATTATTAGAGAGGCTCACATGTCTAAGGTTGTAGGACATTTTAGTGTTGGGAACAAAATTGATAACTTACGAAGGTATGTGAATTGGCCTAGAATGCAAGAATGTGGAGCTCAATATATTAGAGGATGCATGATTTGTTGGACCAATATTCCTAGTAATAGGAATAAATTTCTATACCATCCCTTACATGTACCCACTAGACCTTGGGAAATCATTTCCACGAAATTTTTAGTGGTTTGACAACAACTAGGAAGGGGAATGACTATCTATTTGTGTTAGTTGAGATTTTCAACAATATGTGAATTCTCATGCCTTGTGAAAATAACATCAAAGGACAAGAAGTAGTAAACATGTTCTTTGAACAGGCTTGGGTGCACTTTGGGATACCAAGGAGAATCATCTTAGATAGGGATACTACATTTCTTAATGCCTTTTGGACTACACTTTCAGAGAACATGGATACAAAAGTGAATAGATATACAAAATTCCATCCATAGATAGATGGGTAAAAATATGTGCTTAATAAGACTTTGGTACAACTTTTGATGGGTTACAATAAGAATAATCTAAAGACCTGGGATGAAAATATGAACTACATTCAAAAATCTTAAAATAGAGAGGTCTATACTTTTATTGTTAGGTCCCTTTTTTAAACTTGCTTAGGGTATTTTCCACCTTCTCCCTTGCATGTTGTTTAAGGAAAACAAGGAGGAGTGAGGGAATAAATCATAGGAAAATCATTGAAAGCATATAAATTTCTTGACAACATTAGGCAGACCCATTTGCAAGTACATGAGGTAATGAATAAATCATAAGAAAGATACAAGGGACTACATGATTAGTACATAAATAAGAAATCATTCAAAGTGGGAGACAAAGTTTGGTTACAGTTGAACAAGGAACTACTACAAGGTCACTATAGGACTATCAAGGGTTTATGGTATGGTCCTTTTGAAGTATTGGAAAAGGTGGGTGAAAATGCCTACATATTCAATCTAACCTTTCATATGTGCATTTAATTATTAGTTATTGTGGAGAATAAAAAACTCTATGATCCTTGCGTGATGGATCCATAAACTAATTAGAAAATCCTACCTACCATACATGAATTAGCACCAGAAGCTCAATCAAATTTTGTAGAAGATGCAATTTTGCAGATTAAATCCATAACTACCAGATAGGGGTAGCATGAACTTTAGCAGATTGGGTTGATAGGAAAACTTATAGGAAAGGAAAAATGGTACTCTAGGGAAAAGGTAGAGGAAAATTTTACTCACCTTATTTAGTAAAATATTTTTGGGACAAACATCCTCCAAAATTAGGGAGGTATGATCTAGATTAGATCATTATATAACTTTTCATCTATCTTGGTACTTTATGGGTGGAAATATTGGAGGAATTGGCTTGCAAGGCCCATTTTAGTGGCAGGTCCTAGTTTGTATATTTGGGATATAGAACCTTCCCAAGCTATTTTGAGGCATCAAACAACATTTTATGAAGCCAAAAAATGTGAAAATTTTTTGTAGCCTTATATGTTGTTCCACACATCGATATCTTTCCAACGGTGAAAAAATCACCTTAAGAAAAGCTTGTATGAGGAAGTTATGCCTTCTACAAGTTGACCACCATGGTATGAGTGGATTCCATGCCATCCCCTATTACTCATACATGTGGGGATAGTCACGTGTGGACTTTCAAGAATATTCCATAAGGTTCAAATCCTTATAACTAATGGACGGTTGAGGATGCAAAAACCCTAATCCTAGATGGCCATCTAGCTATGTTAAATATTGGGATACTAGGAAGATAAGGGTTTCCATTCTTTAGCATTGTACTTACTCCATAGTTTAGAAAATCATTTGGGATGGATTTGAAAGTATAAAATAGGAGCAATAAGATTATGTAGTAGCCATTTAGGCCAAAGTGTCAAAGACAACTCCACTGTCAATGCCTCTTTCTTTATATTTGTATTTCATAACTAAAGATAAAATATTAGAATGTAGGCGTCACCTTCTAGATAGGTTTTGTCCTATATTGGGTTTCCAAGGATACGTATTGTGTTCATTTTTTTGGATGGTGTGTTATTTTTGTTGTTTTTACATTTTTATATTCAATGATTTTTTTATGAATTTGAGCAACAAGCTAGTGCTAACAAATCTAAGATCTAAGGAAATAAACCTGCATAATAAAATATTTTCAGTACAATACAAGATTTTTTGTGAAGAAATATTCTAATGAAATATCCATGGTAGTTTATAGATCACTACTCAACTATAGAATAATAACAATACCAAAATAATGTAACCCCTTTCTTTACTAGTGGCCCAATATTAAACATACCATGATAGTCACCGAGGGTTATGGTTAGAGTTTTTGCATGCCTCAACCCTCGATTAATGTTATGGTTTTGGACCCTCTAGAACATTCTTGAAATCCCATTTATGACTAGCCCCACATGTATGAGTAATGGGGGATGATGTGGCATACACTTGGTACCATGTTGGTAATCATGGTAGGTCAACTTCCGGGAGGCATAACATCCACATACGAACTTTGATTGAGATCGTATTTGAACCTATGGAAATATTTCAGTGCGTAAAATAACATTGAAGGGGTGAAGATAAGCTCACAAACATTTGACCCCAAAAAGTTCCATTTGATTCGTCAAACTGGATTTGGAAAATTTTCAGACCCCAAATCCCCAAATTGGGACCTTCCCTTGAAATGAGACCTACAAACCAATTCCTACAATTACTCCTAAGAAACTAAATAAGCAACCTTGAGTAGTTGAGGAGTCTTCAAAACTATCCATCAAACAAGAAAACCTTCCTATTATTCATCATATTTGGCTTTTGTTTTAGGGCCTAAGCCATCCTTCTATTCCAACATCTTGAGTAGAGGTTAATTGATTTGAATTATCTCTTGGTTTTTCTCAAGGAGTTCCTTGGAGAGTAGAGTGATGGTTCTCTCTAGATATGTCAGGAGATTAGTGACTAGCTCTTGGAAATTCTTTCGAGTATCAAGGATTGAGGTGATGAATAAATGAATATACCACATCATGTCGAGCCTTGGTGTTCTCGTAAAGAGCGCACTTTTCTCTTATGTTCACGTGATCTTCCATGGGAAATTCAAAGATAGGGGTATCTTCCCATTTATTAACCTTATACAATAGCCCAGGCATCATCATCAAACATTACTACCTGAGACTAAAAAATCATTAGAGTGAAACTGGATAAAGGATAATATCTTCTACTTGTTGTAATCCTTGAAGATAACATGGATACATCTTGCAAAAAGGTCATTTTATTCCTCATCTTCACTAGAGTCCTTGCTCTACAAATCAAGAAGATATTTTCGTTTCCTAGGGTGGTTGATAGACCTACCCAACCCATCTTGGGGGATTTTGATTTTCCTTCTCATCGAGACTTTGGGGCTTCTCTAGATTTTGGGCTTTCTACAAATCTAGGTTCTCCATATGAGAATGGGGGACACAAATATCCACTCAGGAAGGAGGGTGTGAAGGATTAGAGGTAGGAAAATTATTGGGATAGGTGGACTCTTTAGTTAAAGGAGACAATGACAAGAGAGATCTTACGTTGGTTGACTCAACAATGGAATTTCGTTGAAAAGGATATGCAATAGATATAAATGAGCAACTCTGAGCATTTCATCACATTATAATTCTGCTAAATTATCGTTGAAATCAACATTCAGCCTGTAGATTGTTGGAGGATATTTGGAATCACCGTCATCCATTCCTATCAGAGATGGACATCCTATGGAGAGCATGTGCTCCGATGCTCATAATTGGAACTTCATTTCCATTGTATATAGCTCTGTTACAATTCATGGCTCCCAAGAGAAAGTATCACAAAGTTGTATCTGTGGCATGGCTTGTTTTAACTTTTTCCTTAGTGTTTGCACTGCATAAGTATTCGATATTTGTAGAGGAGGACGATAAAGAACAAAATATCAGGCACAACCAAGCGAAAATAAATTACAACACCTTTCAGACAGTTGAGAGAAAAATTGAGTACAACAATTATTTATAAATTATTCATTATTACATTTCATACCACGTCTTTCATGGAATTTTTCTTATTAGAATCAAGAATTTTAGTATTTTGAAAGTGGCTTGCATGAAAATATCTTTATCTACACTTGATTTGCATATTATTTTCATTGTTATGATTGGAAATAATGATACAACTAACTTGTGTTATTCATTCCTTTTAGTTCATTTGTTTTTCTTCGACATAATTTAATGGACTGAAAATGATTTAAAAATAAATTAACATTCGACGAAGACATATAAAAAATAAAAAATACTTTAGAACAAATCAAATTTTCTGCACATCTTTAAGTAGTTCGTATTATGACGCAGATTTCTACCTTTGTGAACCTTTTATTGTGGTTGTTGTCAAGTCTACATAGTGTACCTAGTTGCTCGACAATGCCAAGGATACTTTATCCAGACTATGCCTAAAGCATACTCATACTCCACCTAAAGTATACTCATACTCCATTCCAGGCTACCAACAAGTCACACTCCTACTCTAGTGCAACTCTTGTATACTTACATAATTGCTAATAGATTAACACCTATATAAGCATACATCCATGAAAAAAACATAACATTGTTTCAGGACTCAAAATAAATAAATATTTTCTATAATCTCCTACTGAAATGACTAAAATTTAGTTTTGAATTTCTTTCATAATTTTCTTATACCAGGAATAAACAACAACAACATAATAACGAAAACAACATAACAACAACAACAACATAATGATAACAGACCAACTCGTAAAATACATACCTCAACTTGCAGGTTGGTTGATCGAGCCTTTGGTTCACTTGTTCTTTGGTTCACTTGTTCTTGTGCTTGCCCAAACTACCCAACTGAATATTAACCTCCCAGGAAAATAGGAACAACATCTCTGGCTCCCTAGCTCTAGGAATCCTTGTGGTTTCTTGGCCCTCGAGCCCAAAGTTCCCAACAACAACAGTGCCCTATGAGATTTCCTCAAAACAATTGTTCTCTCAATTTCCTCCTTCTTCCCTCTCTTCTTCAGAAATTCTTCCTCCTCCTTCTCTTCCAATTTCCCTCCAAACCAAAGACCCCCCTTCCAAGTCGTCCCCCTATTCCTTATCCTTCTCTCTCAAATCCCCCTCATTAATTCCCAAACAACCTTATCCCCCCATTAATTCACCAATAAAGAGAAAAATTGAGTACAACAGTCCAGGGATGGTGGAGAAGTGCAGTGTTTGTCTCCCTGATTTTATAAATAGAGGCCCATACATAGAGAGGCTATATCTAGAGGAAGTGAGATTTCAGTGATCATTGTCGAAAGCCATGCAAATGTGATTGGCTCGACAGGGAATTCTCGATGGGACATCGATGAAGAAGCTAGAAGTACGTAAAGATAGGAAATTGCAGTAGATCGTTGATTAGGTTATTTATAAATTATTCATTATTACATTTCATACAATGTCTTTCATGGAATTTTCCTTATTAGAATTAAGAATTTTAGTATTTTGAAAGCGACATGCATCAAAATATCTTTATCTGCTCTTAATCTGCATATTATTTTCATTGTTGTGATTGGAAATAATGATACAAGTAACCTGTGTTATTCAGTCCTTTTAGTTCATCTGTTTTTCTTTGACATAATTTAATGGACTGAAAATGATTTAAAAATAAATTATCATTCAATGAAGACTTATAAAAAATGAAAAATGCTTTAGAACAAATCAAATTTTCTCCACATCTTTAAGTAGTTCGTATTAGGACACGGATTTATAAATTTGTGAACCTTTTATTGTGGTTGTTGTCAAGTATCCATAGTGTACCTGGTTGCTTGGAAACACCAAGGATATTTTATCCGGACTATGCCTCTTTACCTAAAGCATACTCATACTCCACCTAAAGCATACTCATACTCTGTTCCAAGCTACCAACAAGTCAAACTCCTACTCTAGTGAAACTCTTGTATACTTACACAATTGCTAATAGATTAACACCTATATAAGCATACATCCATGAAACAAAGAGAAAAGTGTAAGGCGTACCTGACTCAAAATAAATAAATATTTTCTATAATCTCCTACTGAAATGACTGAAATTTAGTTTTGAATTTCTTTCATGATTTTCTTATACCAGGAATAAACAACAACAACATAATAACGAAAACAACATAACAACAACAACAACAACAACACCATAATAACAACAACATAATGATAACAGATCAACTCGTAAAATACATACCGCAACCTGTAGCTTGGTTGATCAAGCATTTGGTTCACTTGTTCTTTGGTTCACTTGTTCTTCTGCTTGCCCAAACTACCCAACTGAATATTAACCTCCCAGCCAACTAGGAACAACATCTTTTTCTCCCTAGCTCTAGGAATCCTTGCAGTTTCCTGGCCCCCGAGCCCAAAGTTCCAAACAACAACAATGCCCTATGAGAGTTCCTCAAAACAATTGTTCTCTCAATTTCCTCCTCCTTCTTTTTCAATTCCCCCCCCCAAAAAAGACCCCCCTTCCAAGTCCTCCCCCTATTCCTTATCCTCCTCTCTCAAATCCCCCTTATTAATTACCAAACAACCTGGTTCCCCCATTAATTTCCCAATAGCCTTATCCCACCATTAATTACTTCACCTACATTTTAATGATGAAATAATAAAAAGACTGTTTAATTTTTTTATTAATTAATTAAATTTAAATTAAGAACTATGATAAATAATTAATCAAGTTGGGTTGTTACAAACACCTCCAAAAAAAACATACATGCAGATATAGTGCGAGCTACACAAACCATGCCTAACACCATGCTAAGTCTTATTATTGCAAAATTGTTACAACATGAGCACTTTTGGCTCAGCTTACAACTTGGGAAGAGTCACACAACTCGCCTCACCTCACCAATACACTCATACGTAGATTCTTTATAGAAAGACTCGTCCATTGTAACATCTTTCACAAATTATACGAAGCACCCCAATTGTGGATCCACCATAGACTCATTGTCCATTATTTGTTGCAAGACTTTGCATAGATCTACGGTTTTGTCTCCTAGCATGCCACTTACAAACCTGCGACAAGACTTCCCCAGACTCAACCCAAATGAATTTCACCCCAACTATGTCCACAAAATCACCTCAAGGAAACACAAGTCTTCCCATGTGGAGTGACTTGGCTCCTTGAGGGAGCTTGCCCCTCTTTGTCTAAGTCTTCCTTAGAATTAGAGAGTTAATCTTACTCTCATTTTTCTTCAAATATTCCTTCCTTATTTCTGCACTCTTGTTCTCGTATAGGTACTCCAAATTTCACCATCATGAACCATCACATCCTTTGGGTATGGCATGCCCCTTTGTTAACCATCATGAAAAAATGAATCATCGTGCCCCTTCGCGGACCCAGTTTCCCAAATGAGTCATCACGCCCCTTTGTGGACCTGATCTCCCAAATGAACCTAGGCACTCATCAACTATCCCATCCATTGGGACCGACACACCCCAACCATGGGGTGCTTCCCAATATCTTTGGTGCACCCCTCCTCTTGGTCACTTCATACTTGAGAAAGACCCTTGGCGCATCTGCATGTCCAAGGAGCCCACTTGATCAACTAGTGAAACACATGGGTGCTAGAGAAACCCCAAGTTTCGTCTCCTTGAGTACTTGGGCGAGGGTCTCTGCACCCTTCTAGATGAAGACCTTACAATTTTCATGATCCAAAAATATCAAGAAGGAAATGAATTTCATATTGATTTTAATTTCGTTTTCCTAAGAAAAAGGAATCCTTATAAAGTATTGTTTCAAATATTACTCATAAAAATGGTTTTGTAGAATCTAAAATCAGAATAATTTAGATTGGATAATTAAAATGACTATGGGAGAATATAGGAATTAGCAAAATGTTTTGTTGAATCATTTATGGTATGACAAAGTGACTCCTAAGGAATTCCTTGTACTTCTTAGTCTGGGAGAAATAGACCAATCTTCCCTCACATATATTTATTCCATTCGTACAACTATTTCCATAAGTGTTCTAAGAATAAGCCTTAGATGTTAAGGGTCAAGTATTCTCTCATATGAAAGTAGAGGAGGAAAGGGAGAGAAACAAAAAATATTTATCCATCAAATCCTTATCAAATGATGCCTTGGCAATGGAACATTGAGTAGATAATTCCAAGAAATTGACCTTATATTGATGTGCAATAAAACTAATATACATAAAGGAATTAGTGGAAATATGGGTTGACAGTCATTGTTTACCAAGGGGTGAGTGCATTTATGGTTATAATGTATTAAGGGGTTTGTGTAAGATGGGGTTATGTTTATTTTTCAAGATAGATGATATTGTAGATATATATTATTATTTAACATGCAAAAGGATCACAACTGAAAGATAGATATTCACGGAACAACAAGATATATCCTCATGGAAACCCTCAAGGGGGATAAAACCTTGAAAACTTTCCTCAAAATAGATTCCTCCAACATGTACAATATCATACAATTCTATTTCCCAAAAACAATACCAAAGAGACCTGGACATGAACCAAGAATAGCCTCCTAGATAAATGCACTCTACTCTCTTGTACTTATGTTCAATGAGTGATCTCAATATGACTTGATATAACCTCTATTTATACTCTAAAATACCCAAAAGATACGGCTTATAAATAAACCATTTCACAATGACTTATTAATAAACCATTTCACAATGACTTATAAAGTCAACCTTCTCTAGGTTATGACCAATATAATTACACTTAGGAATAAATTCCAAAATTATGTAAAATATCAACACTCCCTCTTAATGAGGAAGGTATTCTATCTCACACAGACTCTAACATTGTCACCATCCACATGAGCTCATGACCATTGATTTTCAGACACACAAATATATACATCACAAGAAATCCATAGTGACTTCACGGCATGCATCCAGGTCCGGTGGGTATTTCTCCAATAGCTACAACATGTCATCATGAGACTATCCAGTTTCTCGCAGAAAACTCAAATATCTTATGCATGATATCCAGTACCTTGAGAAAACATTTGTACCTCATCCTTTCAGCATGAATTTAAGGATGATGGGTATCTCTCCAATAGCTATAACATGTCATCATGACATCCACTACCCTTCTATAACATCTGAAGCCATCACTCCCTCTGAAGAGAGAATACATCAAGCTTGTCCCTGAAGTACTTGAACTTCGTCCTTGAAAATGGCTTTGTCATCACATCCACAACCTACTCCTCGGTAGCGACATATTGAATCCTCATTGCTCCCTCATGCACCATATCCCTGATATAGTGATACCTGATTTCAATATGCTTCTACATATAATGAAACACCAAGTTATTTGACAACTTTATACAATTATGGTTGTCTCACAAGATACAGGTCGCCTCCATCGCAATATTGAATAATCCAATTAGCAATTTTTGAAGACACACTACTTTGTGACTTGTTTCACATGTTGTCACATACTCTACCTCAGTCGTACTGAGTGCTATGAATGACTGCTTCTTACTGATCCATGAAATCATACCGGATCCCAAAGTGAACAAACATCCCAATGTACTTTTCTTATATACAACACTACCTACCCAATCTGAATCTGAATATCCAAGTAGATTGATCTCACTATCTGCAACATACTTGAGCCTAGAGTCCATTGTACCTTTAAGGTACATCATCACATGTTTTACTACAATCAGGTAAACACGTTTGGGGTCATCCATGTACTGACTTGGGTTGTTCACAATAAAACATATATTTGGTCATTTATTCATCAAATACATCAATGATCCAATCATCTTCTTGTATAATGTAGAATCCATAGCCTCTGAAGTCGTATCATCCAACAAATTCATATTTGATTCCATCGGTGTAGCCATTGGTTTACACTCAAACATCCCGAACCTATTAGGGATCTCCACAACATATTTTCCTTTGGTTTAGAAATATCTCATCTTGTCTCTTCCATACCTTGAGACCCAAAAAGTAATGCATCATCCTGAGATCTTGCATCTCAAACTCAACAACCAATTTTTTTCTTACACTCTAAAATGAGCTTTTCCACACCCGTTAGAAATAAGTCATGCACATACAACGATATTATTATCGAACCATCATCCACAACCTTAAAGTAAAGTTTAGGATCTTCACTACTCTTTATAAATCCTAGGCTTGTCAAAAATTTGTCGATCCTGCCATACCATGCTCTGGGTGCCAACTTTAATCAATATAAATCCTTCTTCAATCTACACACTAAGTGTCTCTCACTTTTCACATACTCAACGAAGTTTTATGTGACTATAAGGACCATTATTCCTAATCATGTTGCCATCTATGCTACAAGAAGAATGTCAATCCTTCCAGATATTGAAAGCCACACACTTTGAGTCTTATGTCCTTCAAAGACTATGCCAAGGCCATTCTCCATTAGTCAAATTACCATGACCAATACCAGGAGAATGTCAGCTCGATGTTTAAACATTAGCACTCCCACTTAGTTATGGAGGTATTCACCAAAATGTTCTCCTCTGGTCTTCAAAGCCTCGCAGGTTAAGCCATGTTCACACAAAACATGCTACAGGTAGCATCATCCTAGTCACACAAGTTACACCATGATTCTTAGACCACATCATGATCACATAGATCATGCTCCAAGTAGCTCCATCATAGTCTCATAGACTATGTCATGGTCACGCAAACCATGCTACAAGTGTCACTACTATAGTCATGTAGACTATACCATGGTCACACAAACCATGCCATAATCACACATATCATGCTATGAGTATCCATGTAGTCACTTAGACTACCTCCATAGTCATAATATTATGCCATGGTCATAGAGACCATGCCATGGGCTACAAGGACCATTTTTCTCCATTAGCACTCTAGGTGATAACTAATGTTTTATAAATACCATAAAAGTGTCTCCTCATTGGCCTTTCTTGACAATATTTCCGCAATATCCTTTGCGAACAAACCTGTGGCAAGAATTTCCATGTTTCGGTTTTGAGAGACAACCTTGACCCGGATGGCAGCACCGACAGTAAACCACATGATGAAACATTCACAAATCCTCTAGAATATTTTTTTTCTATAGCCTTAACTAACTATCCAAGAAGTTTAATTATGTTAAGTCTACACTTCAAATACAATAAAGGATGGGTAACACTTTTTCATATTACAAAATGAGGGACAACCCTCACCATGACTTGCCAATCAAACTATTATATAAAGCGCCTCCCATGCAACAAGTTAGGATTGTGGTCAAATTATGCCCCGACCATTTGGAAGAAGACCAAAAAATAAAAATTCCAACTATATGCATTTCCTTCAATCCATCATTGTCTAGTTTGAACCCTTCTCAGCCTCACATCCATCTATGGATAGACTACAAACAATATTCTAGCACCTCCATTGGTAGGGATTGACTATGCCATCGTTGCATTAACTTGAGACAACGATTAGTGTAGTGGGAGACACATACACTTTATTTATTTGCAGAGTAAATGTTTGGGGAGAGAAATTTTGTTGAACGAAGTAAGTTCGATGATGTTTCTCAACTACTACCACTCACCCATCTCTAGTGGATGGGACTATGGAAAATTTCCCAATTGTGATTGGATGGTTGCAAATATCTATACTCTTCCTGGATCCACACACCCCCGTCATGTCCTCTCCACTCTTTCATCAAGGATTAGTACCACTTCCAAGATGAAACTCATAGCTTCCTCTCTTCTCTTTGGCACTAGCCTCTCCACCTTCGCTTCTACCCTGCACATCAGGAAAATTATCTCTACAAAGTTTTATATTGGTCCCTCATAGGTGGTCCCTCATAGAACCACTTTATGCATTCACATGCAATTTCCAGCATGTCATTGGTGAGACTCTTGGTGCACACCATGTGTGTAGTAACCTTTTTCTTGGTCATGATCTATGCCACTTCTAGGTCTGGTAAACACATCAATGGCTTTGAGCCATCACCTTTTCTAAAATTTGTACAATGGCAACACCTTGGTACACTTCAAACATATATGAAGACTATTCTCTAGTTCCTCACATGGATCCTTCTAGGAAACGAGTCTTCTATAAATGGTGGTTTCTTCCTCATAGAAACAACTTACCTCTCTACCGATATGTTTCCATTTCCCTTTAATTTTACTTGGGCCCTCTTGTAAGGGAGTGAAGCCCAGTCCTACTATAATACCATGATTATTTTTCAAGAGAGATAATATTGTATATATATATATATATATATATATATGTATATATATATATATATATGTATATATATATATATATATATATTATTTAATATGAAAAAGGATAACAACTAAAAGATAGATATCCACATAAAAACAATAAATATCCTTCGGGAAACCCTCAAGGGGGAGAAAACCTTGCAAAATTTCCTCAGTATAGATTCCTCCAACATATACAATGTCGTACAATTATCTTTCCCAAAATCAAGACCAAAGAGACCCAGACATGAACCAAGAATACCCTCCTAGATAAATGCACACTAATCTCTCATACTTATGTTCAATGAGTGATCTCAATATGACTCGATATAACCTCTATTTATACTCTAAAAGACTTAAAATACACGACTTATCAATAAAGCCTTTCACAATGACTTATCAATAAGCCCTTTCACAATGAATTATTAATAAACCTTTTCACAATGAATTATCAATCCAGCCTTCTCTAGGTTATTACCAGTACAATTACACTTAGGAATAACTTCTGAAATTACCTAAAATCTCAACAAGTTATTGGGTTTAAGGTAGGCTCACTGTTTCAGGGTATTAATGTCTTCAAGGACATAGTGATTTAGGGAGTGACTAAGTAAGTGGATAATTTCATCACAAGTCAAAGATGGTCCAACAAGGTCAATTTTCTCAACCATCATCAACCATAAAGGATGGAATTTGACAAGTAAATTGACTGTCACAAGGAAAATTTTCTATCAAATACGATAAATGTTTTTCCATAACCATCACAAATCTTCGTTAAAAATGTCAAAACAAGTAATACAATTGTAAAAAGCATCAAACTTTATGGGATGTTTCATTTTCAAATTGCAACCCTATCAACCATGGTCAATTAGGGTGCATAACGAAAATAGTGGTCAAACATTATTAATCTTAGTTGGACATCATCAAGAGGTATCAATATATTCAATGATAGTGAAGGATTAATGTGTTACTGAGGTTACTAGAGTAGGAGGTTTGTGGGTCATGGGATTAGTACGTTATGTGTTTAATGGATAAGTGGAAATTATTTTATCTAATGTCATAATTATTAGGGATCATAATTTATTAGGGGTTAATGTATTTCAAGTTTTAATGTCGTAGGGGGTGATTCTATCATTAGGGGATAACATTGGGGGTCGATTGTTGTCAAACATGGTCAATGATGTTGAATCATGGTCAACAATGATCAACCATGGTTGATAACAATAAACCATTGTCAATGGTGGCCAATATCGTCAATGAGGGTGAAGGGTTAATTGGACCATATTTGGCCATGTTGACCAAGGTTCACTATCCTTGGTCATTGATGTAATCAATGACTGACACAATCAATCATTAACACATCGTGTCCCTAAATACATGAATCCATTCACACACTAATAGTTTAATACATTAACCCCCTAATACTTTATGACCTTGAACACAATTATCTTTTCATGCGACAATTAATATACTACAAGCTTAAACATAATATCCTCTTGATACACTATGACTATCAAACAAGATCCCTCATGTAATTATCCCTTAACACATTATGACATTTTACACACTAATAATCTGCATGCAATAACATACACTAATTCATGCAATAAATATTCTAATGGAATATCCATGGTAGTTTATAGATCACTACTCAACTATAGAATAATAACAATACCAAAATAATGTGACCCCTTTCTTTACTAGTGGCCCAATATTTAACATGCCATGATCGTCATTGAGGGTTATGGTTAGAGTTTTTGCATGCCTCAACCCTCGATTATTGTTATGGTTTTGGACCCTCTAGAATATTCTTGAAATAAAAGGACACCCGGAAAATTGAATTCAAGACAAGGAAAGTTTTGTATGGATGGTTGGTCATGCCTTTTGGTTTCTGTAATGCACCAACTACATTTATGTGTTTGATGAATGATGTATTGCATCCAATGCAGTAATTGCACGCCCATAGTAAGATTTAGAAAACCATACATTGCAAGTGAAAGAATTATTTGATGGGTAAGAAAACCATTATTCACACTGATCACCAACCGTTGCAGTATTTGTACACCCATAGTAAGATTCAAAAAACCATAGATTACAAGTGGATGTTTTTTTTACACTAGTTTCATCTATTCATCAAGTATAGGAAGGAAGATACTAATAAGTTGGAAGAAATGCTTTAAAGGCCACCCACATCCATGATTACAACTTTGGGAACTCTTATTCACATGGAGCCTTTTACCCATGATACATAGAACATGAGGACTTTAGATAGTTGTTTAAATGTCTACAATGACAAATTCATCTAGAAGAAGGTGATGGTAAGGTTGATTGTCATCTCCAAAATGCCTTACTCTACAAGATAGACAATTTATGTGTTCCTAAAGGTGAAATATTGCATATTATTAAAGAG
>SNQJ01S0039275.1:65658-82732 GCA_010110895.2 Picea sitchensis
ATTTTTGTTTCCTAGGGTGGTCAATAGACCTACCCAACCCATCTTGGGGGATTTTGATTTTCCTTCTCATCGAGACTTTGGGGATTCTCTAGATTTTGGGCTTTCTACAAATCTAGGTTCTCCTATATGAGAATCAGGGACACAACTATCCACTCAGGTAGGAGGGTGTGAAGGATTAGAGGTAGGAAAATTCTTGGGATAGGTGGACTCTTTAGTTAAAGGAGACGATGACAAGAGATATCTTACGTTGGCCGACTCAACAATGGAATTTCGTTGAAAAGGATATGCAATAGATATAAATGAGCAACTTTGATAATTTCATCACATTATAATTCCGCTAAATTATTGTTGAAATCAACATTCAGCATGTAGATTATTGGAGGATATTTGGAATCATCGTCAGCCATTCCTATCAGAGATGGACATCCTATGGAGAGCATGTTCTCTAATGCTCATAATTGGAACTTCAATTCCACTGTATATAACTATGTTACAATTTATGGCTCCCAAGAGGAAGTATGAAGAAGTTGTATCTGTGGCATGGCTTGTTTTAACTTTTTTCTTAGTGTTTGCACTGTATAAGTGTTGGCTATTTGTAGAGGAGGACGATGAAGAACAAAATATCCAGCCCAGCAAGGCATAAATAAATTACAACACCTTTTGGACAGTAGAGAGAAAAATTAAGTACAACAATTATTTATAAATTATTCATTAGTACATTTCATACCATGTCTTTCATTGAATTTTTCTTATTAGAATTAAGAATTTTAGTATTTTGAAAGTGGCCTGCATGAAAATATCTTTATCTGCTCTTGATTTGCATATTATTTTCATTGTTATGATTGGAAATAATGATAGAACTAACCTGTGTTATTGAGTCCTTTTAGTTCATCTATTTTTCTTCGACATAATTTAATGGACTGAAAATGATTTAAGAATAAATTAACATTCGACGAAGACATAAAAAATGAAAAATGCTTTAGAAAAAATCAAATTTGTTGCACATCTTTAAGTAGTTTGTATTATGACACAAGTTTCTACCTTTGTGGACTTTTTATTGTGGTTGTTGTCAAGTATCCATAGTGTACCTAGTTTCTTGGCAACATTAAGGATACTTTTTCCGGACTATGCCTCTTTACGTAAAGCATACTCATACTCCACCTAAAGTATACTCATACTCCGTTCCAAGCTACCAACAAGTCACACTCCTACTCTAATGCAACTCTTGTATACTTACACAATTTCTAATAGATTAACACCTATATAAGCATACATCCATGAAACAAAGAGAACAGTGTTTTAGGACTCAAAATAAATAAATATGTTCTATAATCTCCTACAGAAATGACTGAAATTTAGTTTTGAATTTCTTTCATGATTTTCTTATACAAGGAATAAACAACAACAACATAATAACAAAAACAACATAACAAAAAAACAACAACAACAACATAATAAAAACAACATAATGATAACATACCAACTCGTAAAATACATACCTCAACCCACAGGTTGGTTGATTGAGCCTTTGGTTCACTTGTTCTTTTGCTCGCCCAAACTACCCAACTGAATATTAACCTCCCATCCAACTAGGAACATCTCTGGCTCGCTAGCTCTAGGAATCCTTATGGTTTCCTGGCCCCGGAGCCCAAAGTTCCGAGCAACAACAGTTCCCTGTGAGAGTTCCTCAAAACAATTGTTCTCTCAATTTCCTCCTTCCCGATCTTCTTCAGAAATTATTCCTCCTCCTTCTTTTCCAATTTCCCTCCAAAACAAAGACCCACCTTCCAAGTCCTCCCCCTATTCCTTATCCTCCTCTCTCAAATCCCCCTCATTAATTACCAAACAACCTTATCCCCCCATTAATTTCCCAATAGCCTTATCCCACCATTAATTACTTCACCTACATTTTAATGATGAAATAATAAAAAGACTGTTTATTTTTTTTATTAATTAATTAAATTTAAATTAAGAACTATGATAAACAATTAATCAAGTTGGGTTGTTACAAACACCTCCAAAAAAAACATACATTTGGATATAGTGCTAGCGACACAAACCATGCCTAACACCATGCTAAGTCTTATTATTGCAAAATTGTTACAACATGACCACTTCTGGGTCGGCTTACAACTTGGGAAGAGTCACACAACTCGCCTCACCTCACCAATACACTCATACACAGATTCTTTACAGAAAGACTCGTCCATTGTAACATCTTTCACAAATTCTACAGAGCACCCCAACTGTGGATCCACCATAGACTCATTGTCCATTATTTGTTGCAAGACTTTGCATAGATCTATGGTTTTGTCTCCTAGCATGCCACTTACAGACCTATGAAAAGAGTTCCCTAGACTCAACCCAAATAAATGTCGCCCCAACTATGTCCAAAAAATCACCTCAAGGAAACACAAGTCCTCCCATGTGGAGTGACTTGACTCCTTGAGGGAGCTCTCCCCTCTTTGTCTAAGTCTTCCTTAAAATCAAAGGGTTAATATTACTCTCATTTTTCTTCAATTATTCCTTCCTCATTTGTGCACTCTTATTCTCTTATAGGTACTCCAAATGCCACCATCACAAACCATCACATCCTTTGGGTATGGAATGCCCCTTTGTGAACCATCATGCAAAAACGAATCATCATGCACCTTTGCAGACCTAGTTTCCCAAACGAGTCATCATGCCCCTTCGTGGACCTGATCTCCCAAATGAACCTAGGAACTCATCAACTATCCAATCCATTGAGAAAAACACACCCCAACCATGGTGTGCTTCCCAATATCTTTGGTTCACCCCTCCTCTTGGTCACTTCATACTTGAGAAAGACCCTTGGCACGTATTCATGTCGAAGGAGCCCATTTGATCAACTAGTGAAACACATGGGTGCTAGAGAAACCCCAGGTTTCGTCTCCTTGAGGCACATAACTTAGCAATGAAATCTTACATTACATTTCCCAAAGAGTAGAGGGAATTCGGTACAAGTGGACAAACATCACCAACAATTTTCATTTCTCTGTAGCTAAGCTCTCATTTCTAGGATCATGGAAGAACTAATGCCAACTTTGAAGGTTGGAAGAGAGTCTAACTGATGTTGACCCTGAAGGTTAGAAGAGAGTTGAACTATGTTAACCCTGAAGGTTAGAAGAGATCACAAGAAGAGTTCGAGAAATTGTTGTCCATTGTGCGGGAGAGTGAAGGAAAATAAGGTGCATCGTGACATAGGTTAAATACGTGACATTTGGTTCAGTCTAGAGTACTCATTAAATTCAGATCTTTTTGTGAAGGAATAACAATGAAAGAAGTTAGGGCTTGTAGAAGAAAGCTGTGAAATCTATCTGGGAAATGACATGCATTAGATTAGATATTTATCTTTGCAAAATATTATGACATTGTTTTTAGCTTTTACTTTCTCGCTGAGCTTCCGGGATGCTTCTTCAATCCCTTTAGAGTCCTTAATGAATGAGGTAAATGGTTTTATCCACCCTTCATTTTTCAGTTTAGGAGGGTTTGCATTTTGCAGATCGTTTTCCTTGATGAGAGCCGTAATTTTAGATGTATGACCAATATCAGATGCATCATGAAAAAAACCTTTAAATATAAATGTGTCGCATAAGAGAATAAGTTGTAAACAAGTGTCATACATGGTTAGCCTTTAAAAACTAAGCAATGACTGGCACCAAACGAACCATTATATTCCTATCTAGATAAAACTAGGCAGTGATTGAAGTTGAGGCAGATTAGCTTATTTTATTATTGGGTTGTGATCCCTATAAAGTGAAGTTGTAGAGTTGATGCACAGTGTGTCTAGATGGTATGCTCACCTATTTTTTTTAAATGAAGAAATGATAATGGGACTATGAGAATTTCTGCCTCAAATACTTTGAACAACTCTTGTTAGAGATAATGCTTACAATTGTAGAAACTGTGAGTTTCTAGGTTAACCATGACTATTGTGGCGGCATGAGTTCTAGGTTTTACTATTTTTTTAGCTAATCCGGATCCACTTGAGTCAGTGACTGCGCATGCTATATATGTAACCTTCATTTGTTTATTAAGTAATGAAATTTTTTTGTGTTGGTAATGAACTTGATTCTTCCAATCTTAATTTGGTATCAGAGCAAGGTTAGAATCTTGCTGGCATTGCTGGGTGGAGAAGGTCTGGCTGCTACTGCGTGGAGGAGGTCCAGTTGTGTTGTTGTTGCGTAGAGTCTTCTTCGTAGAGCTGCCAACGTGAAATCGATTTCTAATTTTTTCGTCTACCTCACCGGAAATAGAAGAATCTGGAGCCATCAATGTGTCCACTGACAAGCCATTACCTTGAATATCACGTTGTTGCATGATCATTGCTTTGCGAGATCGGGAGGTGAAGGCTGAGATTGTTGTATGATGAAATTTTGGGGATCTTGAAGGCTGCAGCTTGTTGATTCTTTACTCAGGATCTATCTACTTGGTGTAGGCACAATTAGATGCGATTACTCTAAGGAGTTATCATGTATCTTTGGAGAAAATGGCCATCAAAAATGTTGAAGCGTTTGGTATCTAGGTGTGGATAGATATGAAGGAAGAACCACCATAAGGTCGCGCCCTACTTCTTATATATGTATGTATGGTGTGTTTAAATTTTGTTTATGTATGTTAGATATATTATATGTGTGTTAGAGAGTGTGATTTTATTTGTAATCAAATGATGAAGAACCAAATATGTATGAGTGACATAATTCAAACTGCTGTTGTTGCTACATCTTTTGAACTATAAAGAAACACATGGTGGTTGAAGTTGTTGAAACTAAAGATTATTGTTGTGCCCTAGTGTAGCTAAAGTCCAAAGGATTCTGGGTTACCTTGTGGGTTTTAGGGTGTGTAGAAAGGTCATTTGTTTAACTGATTGCTGAAAACGTTTTGTACTTAGATCACTGTCCTATATAGCTGTTGAAATTTGCTCTTCGGAATTTCGGATGGAAATAATATCAATAAAATATGGTTGATTAATGAGACTATCCTTTGGGAGTCGGCTTATCGATTCACAAAGAGTCTGAAGATGGTGAGAGGTTTTGACTTTAAATTTGTCGATGGAAAGCTCGAAGAAGAGGGAAAGAAGAGAGTGGAAGTGTGTGTGATTTGAGTGAGTTTGAGTCTTTGAGGAAGGCCGGATGGAATGAGGATGAGTGAGACAGTTTGTGTTGTAACCTTTGTTATGTTTTACCAATTTAGCAGTTGTTATTTTAATGTAAGCATTAAGGGAGGGTGGTAGAATAAAGCTTACTTTACAAGCTGTAGTAGTATGAGTTCTAGGTTTAACTATGACTATGACTGTTGTGAGTTTCAACTATGACTGTTTAACTATGAGTTTCTAGGTTTTACTATTTTTAGCTAATCAGATCTTGAGTCAATGATCTGCATGCTATATATGTAACCTCCATTTGTTTGTCAAACAATGAAAATTGTTTGTATTTATTGAGACTTTAATTCTTAATCTTTAATTCTCACAAAAGGTATTTAGATCCTCAAGTGGTGAGTCATTTCTATGAAATTTATGTTTTATACAGGCCCATTCTCAAGTAGTGTGATTGTGATATTTTTAATGTAAGCATTAAGGGAGGGTGTTAGAGATAATGCTTACAACTGTAGTAACTGTGAGTTTCTAGGTTAACTATGACTATTGTAACTGTGAGTTTCAACTATGACTGTTTAACTATGAGTTTCTAGGTTTACTATTTTTAGCTAATAAGATCCACTTGAGTCAATGATCTGCATGCTATATATGTAACCTCCATTTGTTTATTAAGTAATGAAAATTGTTTGTGTTGTGTGAACTTAATTCTTCCAATCTTAATTCTCACAAGAGTGACTAGATCCTCCGTGGTGAGTCATTTCTCCGCAAATTTATGTTTCTGCACAGAGTGACTAGATCCTCCGTGGTCAATCATTTCTCCTCAAATTTATGTTTTTGCACAATGACAGAGTCTAGCGATGATGGGTTATTACTAGCAATGTCTGAGGAGGATGAAACCAATCTGTCTATCCTTCCTCTGGGAGCATCCCAGTTTGGTCCCTTAGCTTCTATATTGCAATCTGGGCACATCCCAGTTTGGCCCCTTAGCTTGTATATCGCAATTACAAGCAGTGAAAAAAAAAATGTTATATTTACTAGTACCATTGCATCGCGTATTTCAATGGCCAATATATCAGCGCATGAAACAACTCCTAGGCATTCTGCTTCAAGTTTTGTCTTGATGTCCTCAATGACCTGGAATCCTCTCAATCGAATATTTGGAGGTGCACTTCTCTCAGAAAATGGGCAGTTGATCAATGTCGATTCATCACAACCCTGCAACAAGATGAAAGCAGAAAATAAGAAGCAATGGTCTTCAGTGATCAATCTGAGACTGAGTGAGAATTACGCATCCTTGAGCTGACAATCCAATTAACCTTAGCCATTTTTTTTTTATAGTTTTGTATAGGAGAAAGGCTTCTTGCAGAGTTACAGTTACATCTACTGATATCTCTTGCAGAGTTACAGTTACAACTAGTGAGGGATTCATACAGAGGACATGAGAAATGTAGGGTAATATTTCTGAGAAATTGAATTGTACTATATTGTAACATTTCAATTAGAGTTTTAAGGTAATATTACCGAGAACTTGAGAACTTGTACTGTACTTTACTCTATTCCATTTGAGTTTGAAAAGAGGAAGATTTCCATTAGAGTGTGAAGAGAGTGGTAGGGCACTACAAATTTTATATTTACGTGTTGCACATTAGGGTTCCTAATACCCATGGAAGACGTTGTGGACTTCAATAATGTTGAGGATAAATTAGAAAGGCTGAATCTCTCGAGAGTAATACAGTACTCGAAATGGGTTTGAGAGGCACTCAACGTGTATATTACAGGACCCTCCCATGGCACCTCCTCTGATGTAGAAGAGTGTGGTAGCTTATATTTTATGTAGAGTGTGCATGTATATATCCACGCAACACGCATCAATCATCATGAACATTGATTGCAACAATCTCTCGAGTGAAACAATCACAATGTACGTGGCTATTTTTAAAATTTTGAATTTTTTAATAATTTGTTATGTATGAGAAATAGAGATAAAAATTTCAAACACAATTGGGTTAATTAAATCACATCAAAACCCCTCAACCAATCATAAAATTCAAATTACGAAATTGAAAATTATTAAAATTCTTTATTTTTTCCAAAATAATAAAAATAATAAATTTGTTTTTATAACTTTGCAAAATATTTTTAAAAACTCCAAAATACACGAACTAATAACATAAAGAATTTCAAACTACACCAACTAGTAACACAAAATGCACCGATTAATGGACGGTCAACAAAGGTTGACCACAAACATAATACTAAAGTCCCTATAGCCGGAGGCAAGGACGAATAAAAGGAAGGAACAAAAATGTATGGTTGATACTTGTGATCATTGTATTATTGATCAAGCATGCCCTTCATCCTTTGTCCTTCCTAATTTCTCCTCCCGAATGGTTTATACTTTTCTTTGATTCTTTGAACATACTTTTCTTTGATTCTTTGAACATTGTCCATACTTTGAGACTAAAATGACATTTTCTAAATAAACACTATGCAATTTTTTCTTGCTCCTAGAATAAGTAGCATTTTACATCCTTGAAACGACCTTTTTTTAATTGATTTCAATAACCCATTTTTTTCGTTACCATTCAAGTGCAAAAAAATCTATTTTAACGCAGTTTTCACTTTCTAGATCGAGAATCGCTATGATTTTTATGAGATTAATAAGGTGGTAACAAATAACCTTCAATATCCTAATTGTATAGTGTAAACCACATATATATTTTCCTCCCAACTCAAAGAGTACTCTTCCTTAGATAAGACATTTCTAGCTATGAGTTGTTGCATCCTTAAAATCTCTCTGGAGGTTTTAGGTTTTGATGGAATAAACACCTCATTATCCAATCTCCACTTTAATAGTGTTGGATTTTCTAAAATAGATAGTTTTTTCATTGTGAATATGTCCATGTATTCCAAATCTAGTAATACCTCCTCATCGATTTGGAAATCTTATCCAAAAAACTCCAAGAAGCTCGTCACAACAATATGGATTTCACATTTTCAATGAACCAAATTTAGTACTTTCCAATAAGGGGAAAGGAATTTATCATTTCTCTCTACAACTTTGATTTTCTTTGAGACAATTTTTGAGGAATTATAATCCTCTCTAAAATGGAAAGGGGAAGATGGAAAATATATATTTTTATGTATGATCTCTTTTTAAAGTTGAGTTGATGAAATGAAATGAAATGCTATACTAATTTTGCAGTCAATATTTATGCAAAATGTAATGTGTCATTTAGATCTTAAGGTCCATGTGCTTTCTATTTGATAAGAGGATTGAAATATTTATCCCTTCTTCCACACCAAAAACATATTTTAGAGATATTAGTGAATGGGAATGTGCAAGCTAATTATGGTCTTTAATGACACATTAGTGGAAATGTAAACATGGAAAAAAAAATATGTTATCTTAGAAGGATTATTTTGTACAATGAAGTTAAAATATTTATCCCTTCTTCCACACCAAAAACATATTCTAGAGATATTGGTGAATGAGAATGTGCAAGTTAATTATGGTCCTTAATGACGCATTAGTGGCAATGCAAACATGGAAGAAAAACAATCTGTTATCTTGGAAGGATTATTTTGTACAATGAATTTGAAGATGGTGTAAAAATATGAACCGTAAAAAATTGAATTAGATTTCCAAATATACAACGTTTATTTATATAAATTGTGAATAACTATATAAAATTTGTTATTTTTTCTAATAATGATATGCTATTTTTATAGCAAAATATAAGGTATATGTCTCCACTACTGCAAGTGTTGAGTACCTTAATGATGGAATTTCCTTCAAAAAACTTGTATGATTGTACAAAATCCATTTTTCTGGTGGGATGTATTTTTTCAAAATTTGTGATATTGATCTTATATTTTCTTTTAAATTATGAAAGTCAATATATCCTTGAAATTACAAGGCCTTCCATTTGTGTAGGCTACAAGAGTCTTAACATTATTAAAATTTTTTAGTTTTTTAAGACTTAGCCCTGAATGCCATTTCCTTTGTTTTTACAATCTATTTCACCAAAACATGTCGAAAGTTCCGGTGCTAGACATTATCTCCGTATGAAGCGTTGGTTTTCCTTAACAAACTTTACATCAGTTGGCCATTATAAATAAAACACCTTATGCTATGCTTTTCTAGGCCAAAGAACATAAATTCTCACCTAAACATTCAGGAAACTAACCACAATATACAACTCTCAGTTTCTAGAATGTGATATATAATGTGATATATACAACTCTTTGGAAACTCCATTAGGTCTATCACATGTTGAGGATGATAATACTGCTCCTGTTTACTCCCTACTCAAGTACCCATGGTTTCCTCTACTCCCTCTGTTTAGTAACTATTTCTTTTGAGTCTTGAGTTCAAACACCATCCTCATGATGTGGGGTGATATCTTTTATTTCCCCTTAGTGTTTGCTAATATCTCATATAAGAATAAGGTTAAAAAATTTAATAGTGATCATCAGATCAATAACTATTATTATCTTATTTTTAACGAATATGAGAACTACAAGTAATTATATAGGCTTATTATGCAGGCTCTGGTATGGACCTCTCAACTTGAAAATTAGATCATAGACAACAACCACAAATTGTGATAATTTATCCTTGAAAGACCCATTTCCCACTATCAAAGCTCTGAAGGAGAAGAATATCATGGGGACAGTCCTGCTAGACTTGGATTTGTGAGAATTGAGGCCCGTTGTGATGAATTTGTAAGTGTTGAGCAGAGTGAGGGTTCCCCCAAGGCTGTGGTTGGTGATGTTAATACTCATTGTATTCTCCTTTCTAAATATACACTTCCACCAGGAGGCAAATATCATTCATTGCCTGCTCTGTCAAGGTGAGCTTTTTATACATAGCATTGTGTGAAGAAATTTAGTAGAAATGTCATCTAGAGACAAGAAGAAGGTTCGGTAAGGAAGTTAAATAGTAGCACCTCAACATGTTGGGAAGTTTTGATGGTTACGAGCATGATATGAATTCATGGATAAGAATTCCTTCACAGACACACAAGGAAAACTCATCATCATCGCCATTGCAATGAAAATTTCTAATGTCATTGCAAGGAGAATCGAGCTCATTCTCTATATAGTCATCTCAATATTTATCTTTTGCCTGACAGTCAACTATCGTTGACTTCCTATTACATGGTGCATTTTGTTTCATTAATTGGTGCATTTTGGTAGGTTTTTTATAATATTTCCCAAGTTTAAATAAAAGTTATTATTAACTCTATCTATTCTTTAAAACAAATTTATTTATCCATTTATCAAATTTCCATAATAAATTTAGGATTGGTTCAATAAGTTGTGATGGGACTTTATTTCCATGGTATATGCCATTTTTTTTTCTCAGTTGTCAGAGTATACAAATGATTTAAAAAATAGAACTTTTATTACTAGCTCCTTCGAGGCTATTGCAGTCAATGTCTGCAAAGCATTGCAGTGCAATCCAAGCAACTAACATGTTGCTCAGCCCATATCCACCTCCTCATGCCCAACTCCCCACCACCTCACTGCCCCAACGCCCTCCTCATGCCCAACTCCCCACCACCTCACTGCCCCAACGCACCTGTGGTTTCCATATTTGCTTTTTTCCTGCTAGAAATAAATAATAATATGTAATTACAATGAATATCAAAGAAGAAAATGTTCGTCACCTCTAGTTATCTTGAATAAAATGTTTTATGTTATTTTTTTCCATGTAATTATGAATGAGAATCTGGGAATTATAGGAAATTTACCTTGATATTTTTATTTCATACTCTCGTTTATTTCCCTAATTTTTATTTCATACTCTCGTTTATTTCCCTATTCCTCATTGAAGGAGTTACTCCCCCACCTTCTTCACTGCATCACACAATGCAACTCTCACTTCTTCATTTAAAATTATCTCCTCCACTTTCACTTACAAAATTGTAGTTCAATATGTTTTTCTAAAGACATTGGTGAAGATAGTGAGTGTGCAAAACTCTCACTTCTTCATTTAAAATTATCTCCTCCACTTTCACTTACAAAATTGTAGTTCAATATGTTTTTCTAAAGACATTGGTGAAGATAGTGAGTGTGCAATGATTAGAGAGCAAAACAATGATTGGAAAGTTCCTAGTTACAGAGGAACCAATCCACATGTTGGGGATCATGGATATGAATTCACCCTGTATGCACTGGATGATTTTATAAATATTGGAAATAAGGTTGGTATTCAAAACTCGGTCTCTCATAAATTCATTCAGTATGCACCAGATGATTTTATGATATTGGAAATAGTTTTGGTATCCAAAACTCTGTCTCTCTTAATATAAATTAGATTATGTGCTTCCATCTGAGGATGCATGCTTATAGATTTCCTTTGCTTATTTTTTCTGATGTGTACAAAAAAAATAGTAATTGAGGGCTTGAAAGGCCTCTAAAATATAAAACAAATTATTGCAGGTGACAAAAGATAAGTTTGTCGAGGCAATGGAAGGACGCATATTGGGAGTTCCTGAGTTGGTATGCCATTACAACAAAGAAAAATTTCCAACAGGTCACGACTCTTACATGCCCGTCGGTGCACCTGATCACAATGGACTTGGGTTTCTAGACATTACTAAGTTTCCTGAGAAAGGAAACAAGAGACATCCTGTGTACAAGGAATGATGATCCAAGTTTTATACAACTATTTTATTGAATTTCATGCATCTATATCGATAGTTTAGTATAAAAGAGAGATGTGTATAAATAATAAAGCTTTAATTTTACTGTGGAATGACATTTCATATTGGTAATCATATAATTTCATAATTTATGTAACCCTTAATCATGTCACTGTGGGCTTGTATTTGTGTTATATAACCTTCTCTCATTGGTGTTATATAACCTTCTCAATCATATAGAAATACCATAAAGGGAGTATTCAAAAAGGAAAGTTAGAAAATTTTGTACACTTAATGTGTGTGTAGTTTTTATTTGTGGCACGTTACAGTTTTTAATGTTTACCAAAGAAATAGATATAAATCTACAGCATTTCTTTTCCATATCACATCCTTGTTTTTCTATTCCATGTTCCTTCATTATTCTACCTCCCTGCAGGGTCTGTCAAATTCATTATTGAAACAACTAGGCACATACAATTTTCTTCTAGACATAATATACATTGTAGAGTAAATATATAATTATTATTGTATCTCGTGGTAAGATGATGTTAACTGTAAATTCTTGTATATGGACGTAACATGAATTAAACTGTTAATTCTACAGATAACATGAATCTGTAAATCTGCTAACGAATTGAGCAGTGCAAAAAAATTTAGAACACAAATTAGTGACTTATGACCCAATTCTTAATTCCTTTCATTTGATTTCTTCTTCTAATCTAACTTCAAAATAATTAAATTACAACAATAGATAGAAATTATAGAGTGTACGAACAAGGATTCTGTTGTAGATATCCCTTTCTTTCTGAATAACAACTTCGACAATATGCTATATGTATTTTTCCAACGATGTTTTAGTGTCCGTTGTGGGTAGCGTCAATGGAAGATACACATGACTGATCTGAGCCATGAGTCATGCAAATGGACATGAAGCTCACCCACAAATGCATGTTCAGTGACACCATTTTTTTTTTTCAATGACACTTGTTTACAAGTGTTATGTTTTTAAAATTGATATAAAAGTATTTTTTTATTTTTTTCTTTAAATTTAAAAAAAAAAAAAAAAAAATCGTTTAACATATTCAATTGATGATTGAGGACTGGTGCATTTTATTCCCTTGCTTTCCTTTCAAGACCATTCATTTCCCGCAATCCTAATCCCAATACATCAAAGCATGGGTTTTTCTCTACTTTTTGTCGAACTTTTGGAAACTCAGAGGTGATGTTATATTTCATTTTGTTGTTAGTGTTGATAGATTTTAAATTGTGGGTATTTCCAAAGTGCTAAGTAATAATTCGTTTTCTAGACCACAGGGAGGATGATGCATTACAACAATGGGAAATTTGTATTAAGTAAGAGGGAAATCAATCCTCCTCTCGCGATTTCGATGATTTTGGGTTGCTATGAATTTATAATAAAAACTCAGCGTTTCCTTTTTAATTTGCTTTAATTCCATAGATATGATCAATTTTTTTTTTAAATATTTCGAAGGGCTCTCAGAACTGTTCAATGTTTTAATCAAGGGATGAATTTCCATTCGCGTGAGTGTACATAGACTATTAAATACATTTTGTATAGTATTTATGTGTATTTTATTAATGTTAATTAAAATTATAGTAAAATATCCTTCTCTCCATAACATGTCAAAAATATAATGCATGTAATGCTCACCCTATCTCCACGCGACACACATTGCATACCCATATTTTAAAATTTGTCCATATCGTAGGCTTTGAAGTAGTCTTTAGTGCAATGTTAAATGAAGTTAAAATCTTATGCTTGGATCTTCATATGAGTATCCATTGATCAAACAAATTGATAAAAAATGGGATGTAGGCTGACCTAGAAAGGTTAGTTGAAATCTCATCGTGATTCTCTTATATTGTTGATAAATTTGAAGTGATTTCAATGTTAATGTAACTTATTACTTAGGGATTTTGGGATGAATATTACCAATTTATCCATACCATTCTGACAATGTTGTAGTCCTTTAAAGGCCTACAAGAAGTAGTAGAACTTGCAGAGAATTATGAAATTTCAATTGAAGCCATCAAAAGTGGTTGTAGTGACTGAAATGCTTATAGCTCAGTGAAATTCTTCTAATATATATTTGTTCTAATAATTCCGTCACATTACTCAACTATCATCTTGGGAAAAAGGTCATACTCATTTACACAAAAGTATGATTTCATGGATTGTTGCATGTATGTATCCTTTGAGGGACCAAAGCATGGATGAGATTAGTTGATAAAAGTGTGCAATGATATACATGTATCCTTTGAGTGACCAAAGCATGGCTGAGATTAGTTGAGAAAAATGTATAACAATATACCAAGTTCAAATTTTATCACCAAATATTCTTGAAGGGATAATCTTTTATCTCAGTGGCTACTATTACACAAATTTTCCCCAATTTTTCCCCAACCAAGGCTTGTGAGAATCTCAACATCCTTCTAGATTTCCATATATTGTAGATTTCCATATATTGTGGTAAAAGGGAAATGCAAATATGGGTTATACTATTTCATATGACTACATTATTACAAGCTTCCCATTGAGATGGATATGATATTTTCTAATATATCGAGAAATCGATGGTATTGAATATCAGAGGGTTTTTATCACAAGTTGCACATATATATAATTACACATTCTACCGTATTAATCATAGTTTTGATGCATTACATTGATATTGAATTTCATGGTTATGAGAAATGATAAATTTATATATTATTATTTTATATAATAGTTGTGAGTAATGATAAATTTATTTCTTATTATTTTATATAATAATTGAACAATAAAATTGAAACCTTTTATTTAGGTCATTAAAAAAATATTTATTTTATTTGGGTGAATTACAAAAACTTTACTTATTATTGTGATTATTTAACTATAACTATAAGAGTTATCATAATTGTTTAATATCACAATATAACAATATATCTCCTTGAATGGTTATCTCTTCGAAGTCGCTAGATTTCAAGTTTAGAATAAATTATAAGCTAGATATCAAATGATATTAGAATTTTCTTGGTCTTGTTCCAAGAAATATCTTGAAATCAAATCATTAATATTCTTGTTTATTAACTCAACATCTGGCTTGTATATTGTGCACAATTTCTCCATGCATTCACTCAATAATTCTTGTTTGGTTATCACTTTTCTACACTTCATTATTCGAAGAAGTGCAACATCCATTAAATTATGTCTATCCTCATTAACAATCTTGATCACTTTCTTCTTCTCTGTTTACATGTAAAGTTATGATTAAAATAAATGATCAAGCTTTCAATGAGGAAACAACTATAATTCCATTCAACGAGGAAAGAACTATAATTTCATTCAACGAGGAAGGGACTAGTTTCTTTGTATCTATCTCCCTTGTTGATAAAGCAACTCCTTCATTTTTTGTCCTTCCTAATTTCTCCTCCCTAATGGTTTATACTTTTATTTGATTCTTTGAACATTTTCCATACCTCGAGACTAAAATGACATTTTCTAAATAAACGCTATGCAATAAACACTGTGGAATTTCTTCTTGCTCCTAGAATAAGTAGGAAATGTTACACCCTTGAAACAACCATTTTTTTAATTGATCTGAAGTAACCAATTTTTTTCATTACCATTCAAGTGCAAAAAAATCTATTTTAAAGGAATTTTCACTTTCTAGATCGATAATCGCCATGCTTTTTATGAGATTATTAAGGCGTGATAAACAACCTTCAATATCCTAATTGTATAGTTTAAACCATAGATAGATTTTCCTCCCAACTCAAAGAGTATCCTTCCTTAGTTAATATATTTATAGCTATGAGTTGTTGCATCCTTAAAATATCTCAATAGATTTTCGGTTATTATGGAATATCCACCTCATTGTCCAATATCCACTTTAATAGGGTTGTATTTTCTAGACATATAATATATAGGTTTATGATTACAAATATGCCCATGGATTCCAAATCTAATAGTACTTCCTCATTTGTTTGGAAATATTGATCCAAAAAACTCCAAGAATCTTGTCACAACAATATGGATTTCACATTTTCAATGAACAAAATTTAGTACCTTCTAATCATGGGAAAGAAATTTATCATTTATCTCTACAACTTTGATTTTATTTGAGACAATTTTTAAGGAATTATAATTCTCTCTAAAATGGAAAGGGGAAAATGGAAAATACATATTTTTGTGTATGACCCCTTGCTAAATTTAAGTTGATGAAATGAAATTCTATACCAATTTTGCAATCAATGTTTATGCAAAAACATAATGTGTCATTTACACCCTAATGCCCATGTGCTTTCCATTTGATAAGAGGTTTGAAATTTGTATCCCTTCTTCCATACCAAAAACATGTTCTAGAGATATTGGTGAATGGGAATGTGCAAGCTAATGATGGTCTCTAATGATGCGTTAGTGATAATGAAAACATGGAAAAACAACATGTTATCTTGGAGAGATTATTCAAGGTATTGTAATATGAATTTGAAGATGGTGTAAAAATTTGAACCGTAGGAAATTGAATTAGATTTCGAAATATACAACTTTTATTTATAGAAATTGTCAATAACTATGTAAAATTTGAGGTTTTCTAATAGTGGTATGTTATTTTTCTAGAAAAATATAAGGTATATGTCTCTATTAGTGAATTTGTTGAGTACATTAATGATGGAATTTCCTTCCAAAAACTTGTATGATTGTAGAGATTCCATTGTTCTAGTGCGATATATTTTTTCAAAATTTATAATATTAATTTTATATTTTCTTTTGAATTATGAAAGTCAATATATCTTTGAAATTACAACGCCTTCCATTCATGTAGGCTACGAGGGTATTAATATTATTGGTATCTTCTACTGCAATGTATAGCTCATTTTAGAAATGGTTAAGTTGAAAAAAACTTATAGAAGAAATAAAACAGGTTTGTACTCTAGGATTTTGATATATGTGAAGACCAAAATAGATTAAAAATAGTAAACAATATTGATTTTTTTTTTAAAGTATAGATTTGGAATCTTCATAGTCGACTCTATCTATGTCTATAGTTTCATTGACAATGAATTTTTGTAGCCTATAGAAATGTAACATAAAATACAAATATATAGAGAGGCATTCATAAAAATGGAGTTTTTTTATATCTATTTCTAGATCGAACAACTAGGTTTGTCATCCTGAACCAAAATATAAGGAATCCAAGTTAGCGTACATGTATGCTAGAGTTTCCATTCCCACCAAAAATTTTGAATTAGAAATAACAGGTGTGTGTTCCTAAGAACGTGCATGCGCTCTAGGAACATGCAC
>SNQJ01S0039275.1:96619-118523 GCA_010110895.2 Picea sitchensis
AAAAAAAAAAAAAAAAAAAACACCATCGAACTCCCAACTGTCTTTAAGAATATAGGTTATAAAAATAAAGACATTACAAAGATATAATAAATAAAGTTCTTGAAAAAAAAAACCCTAACCTCCTAGAAGATCAAAATCCCAATTTTTCGAAAAAACCTTAATCTTTTAGAAGACCAGAATCCTTATAAAAAGGTTTACATATTCCCACAAAACTTAGGTATTTATAATTATCTTTTCTCACAATTAAACCTAGGTTTTTTGTCCTGATGATAAATCTTGATATGGATCCCAAAGTCTACATTCAATTGATACTATTGTGGTTTTTCCAAATTCACCTGAAAACGCTCCTCACCACAGAAATCTCAAGAATCAGAGCATCATACTCATTCTTTGAAAGGAGAAAAAGGTGGAAAACTTAGAGAGACAAAACAAGCCTACACACGCTATCATGAGCTGAAAATGGAGCAACTCCATAGCTATCGGAGCAACTCCATATTTTTTTCTAAAAGGAGGATTAAGATATTATACGCGGACGCTTTGCGTATGGGCCTCGTACAGCGAGGGCAATGGGAACGAGATCGAATCCAGGGGCGAACGCAGTGTGTGTGAAAACAATGCAAGCACGGCAACAGATATAAAACCTGTTCCTTGTTTTCAAAATCCTCCAGACAAAAAATGCACGTCTCCACCTCTTCTGGACTGCTGTACTCAATGTTTCTTTTCACGGCTCCTCCAGAATGGACCTCTATACCAATAACCAGTCGCATAAAGCATATATTGAGTGCAACCCATAAAAATGCAAGTAAAATCTGACCTGCTAAAGCTACAACATCGTTTCCGGAAATCATGAATCGTACCATTGGAATCACATAGACAATTAGGGCACAATTAGGGCATAGCCCGTGCCCGTTCATCTCTGATCCTTCTCTTCCACATACCCTGCATAGCCCGTCCATCGCTGATACTTCTGGATATTTCTCTCAATGGTGACTTGGGTTTGGATATTTGTCTCAATGACGATTTCGCGGATTTATAAGGATAAGTAAATCGAAGGGTTCTTTTTATATCTATTTCATGCATTCAAGGTAATTTTTTATATCTATTTCATGCAAATCGATTCTCCTGTTAACAAAGTAATTTTTTATATCTATTTCATGCATTCAAGGATTTATAACTAGAACTGAAAGGAAGGGTTGCTTTTCATATCTATTTCATGCATTCAAGGTAATTTTTTTATCTTCAGTTAACTCTGACCTCTAAATCCATTCTCCTGTTAACAAAGTAGGGCATGTACTTCACTCCTTTTTCATTGCCGATGTACGGCATGCGCTTTAGTCTTTTCTTCATTGCCCATTCATGTTGTAACCGGAATTTAATTTTAATTCGGAATTCAATTCTATTTACATAATGAGAAGATGTTATTTTTTATATTTATCAAGGTAAATTTATTTTAATTTGGAATATTTATTGGGCATTAAGAGAATCAAATTAAACCTTTTTTCAATTCAAAAAACGTTTTGAATTTAATACTTCTCTTTAACATGATAGAATTAAAGTTTATATATATATATATATATATATATGTTATGTTTCAACTCCATGTTAAGTAATTAAAGAATTTTACTAAATAGAATTTATCCTTGAAATAAGAAATTTTTAATTTTCAATTTATATATATATATATATATATATATATATATATATTAATATAAAAATATTTTACTTATTATATTGAAATGTAATTTTGTTGTCACTCTTTTTTAAAACACAATGTGTCAACTTCAGTCTGGAAGGAATTATGCATTAAAAAAAGTCTTCTCATCCCAATTAAAAAATTTCATTCAACAAAATATTTTCATTTCTTATGTTTATAAAATATATCATTAAAATATATGTATTTCTTATATTTACAAAATATCATTTCCACTACTACAGTCCAGTTTTGATGGTGCAATACCCACCCTATTCAAGCAAGAGGGGGAGTCCATCTAGGACTACCACTAGAGATTCACTTGAGAGTTTTTCATTCAGTTGAAGAGATACCAAGGAACACATGAGGCTTACAAAAATTTATGGATGAGGTTGAGCCGAGAAGTTTGTAGGTTTCAAAAGGGTTTTGGATAAATTGGGGTTTAGGGCATCCCCATGGGATGAGTACGGGGCATCTTGTGAGGCCTTGCTAGACGTATAGCAGTTGCCAGTTGAGGACCTCTATGATCCGGGTTGTAGCAGGCCATTTGGATCGGGTTAGTATGCTTACAGGAGGGATGCTAACAGAGTGGACACTACTGGAGTAGAAAATCATAAGAAGCATCATATATTGGAATCATTCCAGGTTTCTTGTATTGTTTGTGTTAATAGATTTGTGCAGCTTCCTTACAACCATTAGAATTATGTGTTCAAGAGTATTCTGCAACTATTATTACAACCATTAGATATCATTGTATTGTTGTAATTGGGGTTTCCATCCATAATAATATGCCATGGTTATCTGCTCTATTTTCTGTGCAATGGATGCATGCAATGTGTTTTAAAATATTCCTACATGAGAAAATTGTTTGTAATGGGAAGATGGTTTGTAATGGGTTAACATCAACATCAATATATTTTTTTTGACATATTTACACAAGGAGAATTAACAAATTTGGATAGAAAACATAATATAATCACATAACCTAGTTGGGGACATTACAATGGTATAAAAACTAGTTATATTGCCAACCTGTTATTTCTTGAGGCATTGTCACCAAGAAAAACTAGAAGACGAGGGAAGCAACCCAACTCGGGATCAGAGACAAAAGAGATACAAGTAGAGGGAGTTATGGGGGATCATCCTGAATATAGGACCATACATACATTGGAAAGCATAGCTAATGGGAAGAAACAATTAACACAAGTCGTGACACTATTCTTTTTCGATAATCAAGAAAACCAAAACTAGGGAGGTACCAATGGGAACCATGCAAAGGCCATCCATAGAGGTGGTAGGACTCTTGAAGGGAGTAATACCTATGTTTCGACATAGCGTGAATTCCAAGAAGGTAGAAGAAAGGTACCCATACCATTATTTTCACCATTCCTTGAGGAGTAGTCTACAAGAGCACGAGAACAACTGGGGGCAGATGAAATGGACTCCTACTTTAGGGATTATCAATTGTTGGAAGAATGATCCGAGGAATCAATGTATTACAATGACTACTACAACCTCAGGATGAGGAACAAACCCAAGATGTGCCAGAATCAATAGAATTTTGATCTTTTGCGCAAATTGGGGAAGATGTATATCCCATCTTCTGACGAATCTGACATATGTACATCCTGAGCATGGGTACATAATTTGGTCACTTATTTCCATATTAACGCAATGACAGAGGCAGTGGAAATCAATTTTTCCACCCTTCTCCTTGATGTAGAGGCTCATGAGTGGTGATACCATGGGATAATAACATTGGGTATTCCAACATCACATCATATGAGTATTTCACCCAACGATTGATGGAAAAGTTCAATAGGAAGGACCCTGATATCCACTTTGGAGGGTTGGCACAACTGAGGCATACATGCACACCAGAGGCCTATGTCACAAATTTCCAGCAGATCATAGTCATGGTGACTATTGTTTCTTAGCATAGATTGGTGATGTTGTTCATAGAGGGCTTGGATGATCCCTTAAGATATTAGGTGAAGGCCTTTAATCAAAACACACTACAAGAAGCTATCATGAAGACCCAGGATATGGTAGACATAGCTTCCAAGAAGACATCATAAAAAAAAAAAATTCCATAGAATGGTCAGGTGATGAGACCTCCCCATAAGACATGGACATGGAAGGAAAGTTTGGATGGGGAAACTTAGGGAGAAATAAGGAAGATGAATCTATGCTACAATTTCAAGGAATCATGGGAACTGATTTATCGATATATGGGAAAAGTTAAACTCCATTATATTGAGGTAGCTTCCGGTGAGAAGGACAACAATGATGATGAGGGCATCAGATAGGACAACGATGAGCCATCACACCCTAAGGCCATAGAACATAAGCCATTGTAGAATAGCACCAAGGGAGTGACCATTGTCACTCTTCCAGGAGTTCCCAATTATTACACCTTCAGTGTTAGGGGAATTCTGTAGGGAAATAGGATTACAACATTGATTGATGGTGGGGAAACCCACACATTCATTATTGTTGCATTGGTCACCAGGAGACAAATTCTGAAGAAACACTTCAATGGATTCAATGTGGTTGTAATATATGGGTACAACATGGCATGTCTTCAAAGGATAAGGGGATTGGATGTAAAATTTGGAAATTGTATGTTGACCGATGAATTTTGTGTCGTATATTTAGCGGATACTCGTGAGGTTCTAGGAGTTTAGCGGATCTACTCATTGGGATGTATCCACATGAATTATTAGGACAAGAGGATGGATTTCTAGGACAAGGGTGGACATTGACCATCTTGAGAGGTATGTAGATAGGTTCCCCTAGGATTGTGTCTGACCAATGCATGGAGGCCCTTTTTAGACATAGGGGCGTGGCTTGCACAACAAAGTGCTTGATCACCATGGAGAAACCATTAGAATATTGCCAACATTATCTTATGAATCATATCTTCAAGAAAAAATTGAGAAAAGTTGTATTGATGTTCTTTGACGATATTATGATCTATAGAAGGATGTCATAGGAACATCTAAAGCATGTGGATGAGATTTTCACCATTATGAAGGAGCAACCACCTTTTTCTAAGGAGACAAAGTGTAATTTTGGGTTGATACAGATCCTCTATCAGGGGTACGTGATTGGTGTTGAGGGAGTAAAGGTGCATCAGGAGAAGATCCATAAAATATTATATTGTCTCACCCCCATATCACTCATAAATTTGTGAGGATTCTTTGGGATATGCAGTTGTTATAGGTTCTGTATGAAAAGATTTTCACAATTTGCTACGTCATTGAAATAAATTACAAAGAAAGGGGTTTTTCGATGGTTGGAGGATGCATAGGTAGAATTCAACAGAATGAAGAGGGTGATGAGCACTTTCCCAGTCTTATCACTCCCATATTTCATGCATCCATTTCTCCTAGATTTTGACACATTCGGTGAGGGGATAGGAGAAGTACTAATGCAGAATCGACACCCGAAAACTTTTGAGAGAAGAAAATTAAGAGATCCAAATAATATCTATCATATCTATGATAAGGATATGTTGGCCATATTGCATACACTGTCCAAGTTTAGACAATCCTTAGTAGGAGGATTCTTTGTGGTTAGGACTAACCATAACAACTTCAGATATTTCTTGGAGCAGCGGAATTTGAACAAGACGCAATTGAAATTGGTGAGTAAGGTGCATGCATATGATTTTGATGATGAGTATGTAACTGGGAAGAACAACATAGTCATTGATGCCTTATCCAAGAGACCTATAACTTTCTCCATGACAGAGATCTCAACATACTGGAAAGTCATTCTTTTGGTAGAATACTCCAAGAACACCTTCGCCTATGAGAAGATGGAGGGAAGTATTCACGATGGTTGGTACAAGGTAGTGGATGCAATTATCTACTAAAAATACATGATCTATCTTGTCTCTGAGTCCAAAACTCAAGGATATGATTTTGAGGGAAGTACATGACACACAATTGGCAGGGCATCAAGGGTATCTGAAGACATATGGGAAGGTGAGGGAGATATTCTCCTAGAAGGGTCTCAAGAAGGATGTACTTTGTTATGTGAGGTAGAACATGACTTTCCAATAGAAAAAGTCATACATTACACATCCAGTTGGACTGATTCAACCATTGTTGATTCCAGAGAAAAAGTGGGATAGCATTTCCATGGAATTCATCACAGTATCTCAAAAGGTGTAGGGAAAGTAATTTATCTATGTGGAAGATAATATATTGACTAAATATGCACACTTATTTTCCATTCCTTCAGACTACATCGCATCTCAGGTAGTAGATTTATTCTTTAGGGAGGTGTTCAGACTTTATGGTCTTCTAAGGAACATAGTTAGTGACAGGGAGAGAAGGTATCTCAACACATTTTGGGAGGAGTTATTTATGTTATCCGAGATAAAATTGACACCTAGTACTATCCACCACCTCCAGACATATGGGAATACCAAGATAGTAAACAAATGGATCAAGGGAAACTTGAGGAACTATGTCTCTAGGTAGCAACAAGCATAGATAAAGTGGTTTCATCTCAGGGAGCATTGTTGCAATACCACTCATCACATGTCCATCATGATGATCCCATTTAGGGCATTGTATGTCTATGATCCTCCATATTTTGTGGATTTGTCGTTTTGGGAGATTAGGGCTCCCAAGTCCCAAGATTGGTTGTAGGAAAGACAAGACATCTTGAGAGTCCCGAAGGAGAATTTTCAAGCCACTCAAAATCAATAAAATATGTATGCATATAGGCACATGGTAGAACAAAATTTTGAGGTTGAGAACCTAGTATATCTTAGGTTGCATCCTTATAGAAAATAATTGTTGAAGAATATTGGTGCAAAGAAGCTCAAGCCTCACTTTTATGGAACCTACAGAGTGATCAAGATATTTGGGGAGGTATCATATGAGCTGGAGCTAATAGAGGGTAGCAGGATCCATAAAACCTTCCATGTATCCTACCTCAAGAAGGAATTGGGAAAACATGTCACCACTTCGACAGATATTTCTCCACTATATGAGGAAGGGCAGTTGGTTCTAGATCCCGAGAGGATTGTTGATGTCAGGGAATGGAGGCTGAGGAGAAGAGTCATTTGAGAGTACTTCATTGTATGGAGAGGATTTCCCATGGAATATGATACCTGGGAAGGAGATCATATATTACAACGCCTTGATCTAGAGTTTCTTGAGGACAAACAGTCTTGGGAATGGAGGATTGTAATTTCCCCTTCCAATTGATCACGGTGGAGGATGAATCAATAGACTATACGATTCTTGTAGGATATAGTCAAGAAGGAAAAAGGGAGTCAAGGAGGTTTATTTGGTGTCACTAGGTTAAAATAATGGCAAATCCTAAAGGGACATCAAATAAAATAAACAATTGTATTTAAATGAAATTGGAGGGAAAATAAAGTGAGGGTTCATTTGGTAAAAAAGGGGAAAGATCTAGAAGGCCCGGAGGAAGGATAAGTAGAGGGGTAACCCTTCTCTTTGTAATTATGATTTGATATCTCATTTTGGATTGCTCTCAGAGCCATTTTTTTGTTAGGGTTTAACAAAAACCTTCCATTATTGTAGTCCAATTTTGGTGGTCAAATACCCATCCTATCTGAGAAAGAGGGGGAGTCCATCTAGGACTACCATTGGAGCCTCACTTGGGATTTTTTCATTTACTTGAATATATATCGAAAAAATGCATGAGATTTATAGAACTTTTTGGATCAGGCCAATCCAAAACATTTGCAGGTTTCAGGAGGGATTTAGAGCAATTGAGGTTTAGGGCATCCCCGTGGGTTGAGTACAGGCTGTCCGGCGAGGCCCTGTTAGATTTATAGAAGTTGTTTCACGAGGACCTCTACGATCGGGATTGCAGTAAGACATTTGGATCAGGTTTGTAGGGTTATAGGAGGGCCGCTAGTAGAGAAGACAGTACTAGAGAAAAGTGTCCTAGGGAGCATCATAGATTGGCATCATTCCAAGTTCCTTGTATTGTTTCTGTTAGTAGATTTGTGTAACCACCTTGTATCGATTAGACTTGTGTGTTCAATAGTATTCTGCTATTTCTATTACAACCATTAGATATCATTGTATTGTTGTAATTGGGATTTCCATCCATAATAAAATGCCATGGTTATATTCTCTATTTGCTATGTAATGGATGCATGAAATGTGTTTGACAATATTCATGTATGAGCAAAGTGTTTATAAGGGGTTAACAACATCAAAGCCAATAATTTTACATATTTACATAACGAGAATTAACAATTTTGGATAGAAAACATAATATACCCACATAACCTAGTTGGGGACATTACATCTTCGCCACAAAGATCTTTCATAATGTTTAAGTATTGCACTTTGAACCTACTAGAGCATACGTACACTTGACCCCCTTTTCATGTTGTTGTTCTCACCCATGTTGTGAACTAGTTGAATGGTTGGTTCAACAATCACACTCCTTGAGACTACGCACCCTCATGCACAAAATGGTCACTTCCTTTTGCAGTTTGGACCATTCGCACACTGATATCAAACCAAGGAAAGTTTTCCCCTCACCTTTTTGCACTATGAAGCCAACCGAAAGGGAATTCATCTATGGTAACTTGACTCCATTGTCCACCTCATGGTACAAGTATCCAATATTCCCTAAGAACTATGCGTCCAAATTGTTTTTTCCTCACTAATCCATCACCCAACCATGTTGTTGTGTCTACCTCTCTATGTCTTGGAATGACTAGGCTTCACCCTCAACCATGTTGCCCAAAGAAAGATAAAATTCCATGTACAAGTACTCTCTTGATGTTGCAATCTGATTGTCCACAGAGTCCATAGGAATGATGCATAGATAGAGGAATACACAGAACATGAGGACTTCAAGGAGGTGTTTCTTCAACTATAGGGAAAACCTCATATAGAATAAGATGACAATAAGGTTGACTATCATCTCCATAATGGGTTACTCTACAAGTTATAAAATATCTATGCTCCTAAAGATGAAATATTGTAACTTATCATAGAGGCTAACATCTCTAAAGTTGCAGGATATTTTTGTCTTGGGAAGACGCTTGCTAACTTACAAAGGTATGTGTAATGGCCTATAATGCAATAAGATGTAGCATAGTATATTATAGGATGCATATTGTTTTGTACTAACAATCCCACTAACATGAAGAAAGTTCTATACCATCCCTCATGTTAGGAAACAAATATCTAAATAAAATAAAAACATCGAAGTAAGTACTCCACGCCTTGACAAAGAGATAATTTCATATAATAAGCCTCTTCAAGGGGGAAACCTCCTTATACACCACATAAATTAAAAAATACAAGATGATTCCAAATTAAAATGTCTGATCTAGGTGAATATCGGTGGAAACCCACCTATTCCAACTGGCACAAAACAGTCTTTTGACAACTTGTTTTTTTTTTTTTCAGGTTATCAATTCCAAAACTTTCGGGGCCATTTTGAGGGCCTAAATGATTTTTTTTCAGGATAGAGCACCTCAATGATATCCTAAGGATCTGATTGAGCCCCAAAATTAATATCCTTGATGATACCTTTCCAACAAGCTATCATGCACCCCAAACGAAGATCGTATGCCAAAGTTACGCCCCTGGAAAGTTGATATACCAAACTGCCCAAAACGGGGTCCACAAAACTATTGGATTTTCATCTTCTGGGGTTAGGGTTTTGGATTTTATTTATGTTAAAAATTCCTTTAGAGCCTCATTGTAATCACCTTCTTGAGAATGTGATTAGCCTCTTCTCAGAGATAAGCTGCCACAATTCTAGCTAGTCTTTCACTCTATATTTTTATAGTCTTGTACATTTCGCTCATTAATAGAAATTGTGTATTATTGTATCTCTGTTTTTATGGTTATATCTCTAATAAATATCTATTATATTATTGTATATCTGATATATCTCTATACATTTCTTTATTATATTTCTTCTCTCATTTCGTGCTCAAAATAATCTGGATCAGTGGTATCAAAGTAGGCTGCTCTTGATATTTTTTTTTTCAGTGCATGTCCTTGACGAGGCCCGAGTATAACAAGTTGGGTCCTAATATTATCTCTCTTGAGGAAAATCACTCTKTCACACCCAATAAACCCTCCATGGAGGAATAACATAAAAATGACAGAGAAGACGATTCTATTAATATGTTGCTTAAGCAAGATCTCATGTGACAAAGGGACGAAATGATGGAGAATTTTTCCCACATCCTTAAATGTGTGTCAATAACAACAGGTGCATATTCATTAAGTGGCCAGTTTGGAGGAACCTCACCTTTTAAGGTACAAGTTAATTTTGGTATTCCCATATTTGATGGTAACATGTAGACAATGCATTGCTCTACATCAATAGTCATCTCAATCACATCAATGTGACTATCTCTCCCCCTCTGACATCAATGGAAAAGGGTCATTATCTCCTTGGGGTTGTTCCCCTTCCTGAACTCTCCTTGGGGATGCTCCTCCTTCCTACATTCCTTGATCTTCCTCTGAAGAATCTCTCCCCTTTTTAACAAGGGATATCACTATGATGTAATGCTGAGGATATATTGCTCATGCACCCCTTGTGACCATCACCCCCCCTGGAACCATGCCTATGCACTCTTTCTCCAACTATAGGGCTCTTTTTCCAAGTATTTATCTTTGCATATGATAAATTTCTCCTCTTGGAATCATGGGAAGACGAATGACTCCCCCAATCTTCTCTGCAATATGAACAATATGCTACGACTGCAATATGCTTCTACTACAAAATGATATTGCTCAACTGAAACATAGATCAACTTCTTCAAGAATGATCTGATCTTCCTATGACAATCCTTGGACCTATCCATCCATCAAACTCATTCCATACCATACATCATGAAGCAAAAGATATGTCAAAATTGAATAGAGAATCATGAACAAAACATCAACCATGTACATCATGTGCCAACCATGCAAAACACCCATGTACATCAATACCATACAATATGTCATAAGATGTCATCAATGGAGTGTATCAACCATATGCTTCTACCAACATGCCAACCATGTGCCTCAAACAAGTGTCATATCACTCATGATATGCATCTATCAAGAACCAAGTGCCACAACCATGTATCTCAACCATCAAGCATCATAACAAGTGTCTCATCTATGTCATCCCATACATCATGTACCAAGGTATATGCTAAACATGAAAAACCAATGATGTACTTTAACCAAGTACTATCACTCACAAACATATTCCATCTATGAGTGCATCAATCATTGCACTAAGCATGTATCACCATCTATACCAAGAAAGTGTAACAACCATGCACCAATATCATAACAAGATGAACTATAGTCAAGATGTGACCTCATACATGTATGCCATAAAACATGTGCCAATCATAATATTGGTAGGTGCCTCCAAAAAGTGTACCAATCATGCATCAACTATAGATCAAGCTATGAATCATCAACGATGTACAACATGACCACCTCATTAACTCATCAACTGTATTTCCCACTGCGTAGCCCATCCTCATGCATGCACCAAGATATCCAACAAATATGCATCTCACAATACAACAAAATATATATCAATGGAACTCAAATAAGTACCAACCATGTACCCTAAATGATCTGCCTCAACCATCATTCACTTCAGCAAATACTAAGCATCCAAAACTATATGTACTAGAAGTGTGCCTCAATAGATTAATGATATCTCTAGATAGCATCATCATGATATATCTCATAACCAAAGTGCCATAACTTCATTGTCACAACCATCATTGTTCCTCAACAGAAAAGTATCTCAATCCACACTCTAGGGTTAGTACCATGCATCCACACCCAACCATACATCATCACCATACATACATCAATTATGTATGCCAACATGTAATCATGAAAACATGCAATAAACCATGTCAGACCCTGCAACACAGATTTATACCATCATACCATACTGCAACTCATATCCATAGCCCTTTTCCCAAGACTTTTACCACAGATACATGTTCCTCTGCATAGACAACTTGCATATGTACGCGACCTATTTATAGGCCGGTTTGCATATATACGCGAATCTTACCATTGTAATGTGTGTATTCTTATGAAGATGTCAAACTTGAGCTTCCCTTAAGGTCGCTACTCTGTTTTGATTGTTCAATCTTCTTCACCCACTTCTGAAGGTGTCCCAGCTTCTCAGAACTTGAACTCTGAGCTCCCATATTTTCACAAATGTCTTCCTTCCTAACTTCATGCTTTCTTCTAGTCATGATATATGGAGCACTTCTTATGGATTGTCTTCTTGTGTTCCAGTAATATTGGGATTTGTGGCCAAACCCACTACAATTGTAGCATCTCATGGTGTGACAATGAGCAACAATGTGTCCTACTTGACTGCATCTCCAACACCTTAGGGTGTTATGAAATATTTCATTATCTCTCCTAGCATAAAATTTTCATTCGAAAGCTTTGTGACTATATTCATTACATGAGTAACAATGACCATGAAAAACATTTTCATATATTTGCCTTGGTGTCCATCGTCAAGGTGTCTCTCTTCTTTGAGGTGTAAAGATGGATTCTTGATGTCTTGCTTTCTTTCTTTTGAAAGTTTCCTTCCTTTGTGTAGATGGTTGACTTGCAACACTATTTTCATCCTTTGAGAATGGACGACTTACCTCAAGCTTCTTTGAGGTTCTTGCTTCAACATGTGTAGCTTCTTTGAGGTGCTTGCTTCAACATGTGTAGCTTCTTTGTTGTATCCACGACCTGATTTATCATTTGGTGATCTTTGACTATCCAAGATCTCATTCAATATTGTTGAGCTATTCAAGAATTTGTTTCAATTCTCTACTTTCTTTATAAGATCAACAACTTCATCTTCTAACTTGTGACATGACTCTCACTTTTCATTTATTTGATTCTTTAGTAGTTCCTCTGCCCTTTTGGATGCTTCAATTTTGGTTTTGAGATGGACATCAACTTCAAGAATTTTGTTAATCTCATCATCTACCTTCTAGTTGTCTTCTATTTCATTCTTCATTCTTTTGATCTCTTCTTCCTTTTCTTCTAATTGAGTATTTTTACTTTCTTCTTGTTCTTTGAGCATTTCCTTTAGTTGCAAGATATACTTTTGATTCTTTTCAAGAAGAATTTTAGTGTTCTCCAAAATATATCTATATTTTGTATAACTATGGTCATAGTTGTATTCATATTGGCCCCAATCAACTTTCTTTTTAAGCTTTGAAAGTTCTTCTTCTACCTCTTCCATGGGATAATCATCATTTGATTCTATAAAAACTATTTCTAGATCTTCTTCACATGTAGAGAAACATTCAACATCATCACATTTAGAATCATTTCAATCAGAGGATTTTGGAGATTCTTTACCTTCATTGTTCTTGACGGAGTTGTCTTTAGTGTCTTCCTTCTTTCATTGGTATGTCTCCTCTAGATTTAGCCATAGATCCTTGGCGGAAGTGCATTGTCCCATGCTCTCTTTGATGGAACTTGAGATTCCACTAAGATTGGTCTTGAGATCCAATGCATCATTCTTCTTTTCTTCCCTTTGAGCTATGAAATTTGAATTATTCTTCAAAGGAATTGATCCACAAATAGGTGATTTCCAAACACCCGCTCCTATTTCCTTCAAATGCACTTTCATTTCTATTCTCCATGTAGAATAATTTCCCTCATCAAGGATTGGAAATTCATCATCCATTTGTGTGTCCATGGATCTCGTCCAAGCTTGTTAAGGATTATAGTGAAGGCTCGGTTTGATTTGAATTGTTGGACACACTGACCACACTAAGAGGGGGGGGGGATGAATCAGTGTAGGGTTCTTTTCAAGATTTTGGACCGTGGCTATCTTGGGAAGCCATTTCCCTGATGGATTCATAGCCCTACTCAGGAGTGGAAGTTATTCTCAATCAAAAGATAAGTATCAATTCTCTATTCATTGTATGTTGTGTATCTTGTATACAAGTTATAATGTTATTAGAATTTCCAGTATATATATTGTATGTATGTTCTAATGTTTCTTCTGAATCAATATGTGTATGAGAAGAGTGTTTACGTCTATGGAGTCATATCCCCTGCTAAGCGTTTATCAACAGTGAGATATAAGGCTGGGTGGAATGTCATGGATCCACAGCCAGTCGGTGCTTTGAATGAGGTTTAATTGAAGCATGTAATAAGGAACAATGATCTGAATTATTTCCTGAAGCAACTCTATGGAACAAATAAATTGAATTCCAACTGCAATATGATCACCAAAATTGTTGATTGAAAGTAGAGCACCAGGTGGATAACAAGCTTCCAATAGCTAAAGCTTGAATATTTTTGAAGAATTTTTGAATTGTATATGTATAAATAAGTTGCACAGAGGAAAACGCAAAAATAAGGGGAGGGGATTGTAATATCCCAAGTAGAACCCTAGTTGTAATAATGAATTGTAAACATGTTTGATAGGCTGGTGAGCCGAGTTATAATAAAATATAAGAATTATGTGTTTATTAGGCCGGAGATCCTAGATGCTAAGTCCATTGAGCCTAATTTTGTATATGTGAATAGTCACATCATTAATATAATTACATCACTGCGTGTAGACTGACCATGAAGAAAGAGTTATGGCGGACTAAGCTCTACTAGGTAGGGAAGGGGATAAGAGTCTAGGAAAAGGGGCTAAGATAGAGGGCTTACCTCTAAGGGAATAATATTGTATTATTATTTCCTAGAGGCTAAGGTTTGGACATAACCTATGTTTCCCTACGTTCCTATGGGAAGGGAACAGATGTTAAGTGGAGCTCATGCAACTTCACAAAGACATGTGTCAACCTGGGCGCATGCAGTTTTAGGTGGGGAAATTTAGTTCATTGGGATTCTCTGGGTGGGTGGGAAGACTCCCCACACTGACACACAAGAGGACAGAGAGATACTTCACACAACTAGCTTTTCCTCCATTGTTGACCTCTACAACCTCAGGGGAAAACCGACACACGGTGTTAGGAAGCTAACTTGTTTTCCCCATGAAACACAAAACGACTGCGTAGTGCATGATCTAGATCACACCTTAGCCATTTTTTGTTACTACCCACTTCTTCTCTAGACTGGTGTGGCTTGATGTCATCACGAGAACCCATACCTGATTTTTCCATTGTGGTTACCGTTGTTGTACCTGGACATGCGGGTTTCCTGTGTATTGTCCTATCAATACCATTTCCCCATGTCCAGTTTCTATTGCTACTAGCACATTGCCTATGTCTCGAGGAGAAAGTGTGAAGAAAAAAGTTTTTAGACCTGTGAGATACTCTCTCTAGGTGAGAGAGTGTGCTAAGGAAGTGAGCTCTCCTAGAGGAAGTCCAGTAGCATCTACAGAGCTCTGATAATTCCATATCCAACGTGTTGTTGAAGCTTTGGAAAGGGAGGTGTAGTAGTCGATGGACTGTGTGCACTCATGGGGTGGGACATGCATTTGGGGAATGAGAGTCTAGGAGCTTTGGGCGTAAGTGGCTCCTTGGATGAATTCCTTCTTGTTGAACTATGTGACTTCCCTGTCGCCTTGCCTATCCTAGGAATCCCTTTCCTGGTGGAGTTTAGTCCCAGCTCGGGGGTGACCCACTATTGAGAGTGATGAGTAGCATGGTATATGGCTGGGAGGTTCATGGAAGGTCTGCATGCAGTTGGTGTAACTAAAAGATATGTACCAATATGTTGTTCATTTATATGTTGTGTATTTATATACGTCGTTATATTTATGGGTTTTGTCTGTGATTACTGCATGCATTCTTTTACTGTTATTTCTATATTATGTTGTGTGATATCAGAATGTAAATCAACTGCTAACTTGTATGTGTTATTTTGGCTTCTGCATTAATCTATGTATGAACATAATATGTTGTCTGTTTATGTTTATATTTATATGGATATGATAATTTTTTGTTTCTATGAGTAGCATGGCCCGACCATTGGTGGTTAGGAATGTTTTGGATTTGGTATCAGAGCAATGAATTAAAATATACAATCGATAGGTAGGGTTGCACCAGTCTGGTAGCCGGGGACATTACATGTTGGATTCAAGGGAATCCGTTGAATTCTCCCTACTACTTTATTCTTGTGCACTTTTTCTATTTTCTCAATGGGGTTAATAGTATTTGAACGAGAAGACATTCATTCTTATGCTACATATTTTGTAGAAAATCCCATTTTTCATGCATGTGACTCCTTTACGTGCCCCATGGGAAATCGAGGAACTGGTGGAACAAACTTCTTTCTTGGAATCCTGTGCGGAGACTTTGGGTATCAATTGTGTGCCCAATATCATTTATTTGATATCAACCACCATTCACAAGAACACATGTACCAATGAATATCTACATCTAGTTTGAATCTTTCCTACATGGACACTTCCACAACTTCTCATTCACGATAAGGTTCTCAATGTGCAGCCCACCATCGCGTCGGTATTCCTATGAGAACGATATTGAGAGACATAATATGATGTTTATAGGGAATGTGTTATATCTAGGAAATAAACACATCCACCATATTGCACCCATCGTACCAATAAGATATAAACTCTTCCTTGTGCACCTCGATAGTGATATGCACACATCTTCTTGTTGAAACTTCATATAGTTTCTGATGCCACCTTTCCATGGAATCTTAAGAATTTGTGTCATAAGACTTCATTATTTCCCAGCTCATCTCTCCATATGTGATGGGATTGATGTAATATTACCGCCACCCAGTTAACTTATAGATATTGTTAATAATAGAGCTTAATGCATCCTCATCCACTGGCTCATTTTATATGTCTCCTTCATTAGGGTCTAGAGGTGTGATCATGTGCAGGTTGTCCATCTCAAACAAAATATACCTCTTATTCAAAATCAACACCACATTATTTTCAAAGCCCCAATCCATTCCGAGTAGTGAAGGGTAGGTATCAGAGTCATCCATAATATCTATGACTTCAAAACTAACCTTCATATTCACCCATTCTATGTTCACCTCAACTTTCTCCAATTGAACTATAGGGTAGATCCTGTATTGGTTTTCCAACAACAACTATATGGGAGACCAAAACAAATTTGGCTTACCCATAAATTCCCAATACTTCTTCAGTAGAATGATCATTTCATAACCCATATCCAACGTGACTCCATCTATTCATAACTCCCAAGTTTAGCTATCATTTTGAATTCTTTTCATGTGCGCTTCTTCTAATTGATCTGATATAGATCCCTTTCTAGTAGGGGGGGTGATATATTTTTCTTCATCCATTTTCCCCCATGTAGGTAGATAACATATGTGTCAACTTTCTTGTAACATCAAGATCCTTTAGCAATCTCAAACAACAACGCAATAAAATACTTACTTGGTCTTCAGTCTCTGTCTCATGACCCAAGTACTGCAATGCTTCTTCACATGCTGCATGCTTAACTCCTCAAGGTGTTATTCCTCAATCACTCTTTTATCAATGCATCATAGCTATTACTGTATGCATGCTTCTTCCAATGACCTCTTCATCATGCATTATGTTTTCTCGCACACACGGGCTTCCTCCAATGACCTCTTTGTCACGTGATGTAATTCTTCATGGTCAGAAGGATTTTCTAGTGACCTCTATGTCACATGATGAACTTCTTCACTAATCCAATCCTCTTCAAGTGGCCTTTGTTTCACATGATGCAACTCCTCTCATGCCATTTCTTCTTCGATGGCTCTCTATGTGTCACACATAAACTTCTTCTACTAAGCAACATCAAACTTAGGAGGGTGCTACGCATCCCTTATGATCTTCCACTCTAGCCTTTGAATTGATATTTCACCATGCTCAAAGTCCATTCATGTATTTTATCCTCCTTGTGTTATCACCCAGAAATAAACCTCCTCATCCTTATTTTTATTCTCATGTGGCTCTGAATGCACCATGATGCAATGTGCCTTCTTTTCTTCAAACTTATTCAATAAGTTGCGACAATATTTGGTGACATTCTCTAGGATGTAACAATACAAACCACGATCACCAACATTATGTTCTTCTTGCACCCAAAATATATCATGGGTGTGTTCTTTCATTAGCTGGAATGACCAGTAGTTATTCATATCTTGTCCCACGGACTTAAAAAACTCGAAGAATGGGGTATGATGAATTTTATGATATTTATCCAATGTTGGAAATAAAGGTGGTACATGGCCCCGGTGTCTATAGATATCGCACCATTCCTTATTAGGACTAGTTGTAAATGGAATTGGCACTCCCATCACCAAATATTTTCCAAGTACATGGAATTCATCTCTATAATTCCCTTTAGATCAACACGTTGTACACCATACATGCTTGCGCATGAATTTTGTCTTCACCATATCTTGTAACTACATTGTCAGATTAGCTAGTTGTGACTGCACATGTGCCAATCCTATCGATGTCTCTGGTCCTCTAGGTGTAGCCTCCAAATGCATTGCAATATCCACAACCTCTTATTAAGTTGTCACCTTTGGTTAGGTGAGCAGGAATCAGATATGGGGAAGTAACCCTCCAATGAACAATTCCCTATGTTGAATGTGGATTTAGAACGTCAACCTATCCAACACAATCTTGAACCATTGATCATAATCCCACATGGTTTCTCCTTGTTTCTATTTAATATCCTCGATATTCATAATACACTGAGATTCTAACTTAGGTTTTAGGAATTTCCTAATCTTATCTTGCTTGATCACTTCTAGGGACCTCGCTTGTCCCGCCGATTAACTGGACTTGTAATTCATGTACCATGTCAATACTTTGTTCCTTAATTTGGTTTTCAATTGTGTGATCTTCGCTACTTTGTTTGTGATCCTCTTCACAGACCATATCACTTCACAAGTGAACCAATGTTGTTCTACATCATCTCTACCTATTCCACGGAACACCGGTAACCTTAGGGTAATATCCCAAGTCTCCATAATCAAGATCACACTAATTACCTCGATATCATTGTTGGTTGTTGGGATTCTCAAGACTAATACTCTTTTTTGTGAAGTAGCACTAACTTCTCCTTCTTCTCCACTCATATCTTCTCTTCTATCTCCTTCTACTATTTTTCCTACTCCAATCGCCTCACTATATGTTTTTCTTTATTAATTACAAATTTTCAAGGGGGTGGTTGAAAGGGGGTTTAAGTTCATCTTATTTTAACATTCCTTGTGAGGGGGCCTAGAGAGTTTCCTACCTACATATACACAATGCCATTTACTATTTCCAATTCTTCTCCCCCACCACTAGGGCATCCTCCATATTCCTCTCCTACCAGTGCATCTCTAATTCATGCTCCATATTCCTTCAAAGTGATGGCACTCTGGAATAGCCAAGGGGTTTAGAATTTCTCTATTGCACCCCTAGTGTTACTACTACTACTATTACCACCACTACCACCACCACCACAACTACTACCAATATCCCCACTGGACACCCTACATTCAATGTTTTTCCTATAAGAAAGCATATCTTTGTCTATTCTCCTCTCTGACACAACACACACTTTAACACTTCCTTCGAGTGAAATCTATTTTCTCTTCATCTTGGTCCCGACCCTTCATCATGTGCCTCTTGATATATTCCTTCCAATCCTCTATTATTATATCCTTATTAACTCAACTCTTCTTGTGTATCTCTTAGCTCGCTCTCTCCTTTGATCCTTTAGATCCATCCCATTCCTCACCTCATATCAAAAAAATTATGGATCCTCATCAATGGATCAATATCCTTCCTCACTTTCCCCCATCGTGTCACCCCCTAGTGTTAAGGGATTCTACTTAGCTATCCTATCAAGCTCCATGCGCATCAACCCCTTCTCCACTAACAACATATTTATCCATAGTGGGATTTCTTCCAACAATATTTTCCTAGGACCTTCCGTGAAATTTCTTTCAGCCTCACATAAATAATCATTTTACTCAACAACAAATTCAATCATATATCCCTCATTTACTCGAGAAAACTATAAATCAATGACTCGAGCCCACTTATTTTCCAATTCCTTCAGCCTATCAACCATGGATGGATCCCAAACTATTAGATCTAGTGGACTTAAAGTAGTATTGGTGGCAGTTTTCCTTTTCAACCATTCATACAATAAATAAGGAAATTCAACAAAGAAAATCTCATACATATCAATGTAGAGATACTTATCTCTCCATTGCTTCACATTCACTCTCATACCTTGAGTTTCTCACTGGGAAAACTCATGTTTTTTTGTATTTAACCAATATTGGATTTCCTCTCAACATGGATACCACCTCATTTCATTCCTTCATCGCAATACATTACTTTCAGGTCATGTTAACAAAACCATTTTTTCACTCTTTTTTGTTTCCTTCCTAAAGTTGTGGGATTAGGAACCTGGTTTCATCCAAAATTGACAAACAAAAACCCAAAAGCATATACATATAAATCCTCAACCAAGGATGAAGAAGGTCTCACTCGAGATGATATGAGTATCATAGAGACCATGTGGTCTTGAGTTAGGGATGAAGGACTAAACACATATATATCCATCAAATATTGCATTCATTTCATTCATTGTAGCTTACTTAACAGATGGAAAAACATAGTGGAAGTAACACATTCATTCAGATATCCATCAAAGATTGCATTCATGTCATTCATTGTAGCTTACTTAACATATGGAAAAACATAGTGGAAGTAACGCATTCATTCAGACACATAATAGATACATTGTAGGTTCGAAATAAGTGAAACTGTATTGTCATCCTCATTCCATCTAGCACAATCATACATTAAGAAAAACATATATTGAAAACATTGGGGTCTCATATTCCCTCATATAATTCCCTAGATTTACAATACATTGCACCATGCACATTCTTCTAGAAATTTAACATTTGAAAGTCTTATACTTACAATCAGAGACATTACAATACTATAGAGGCACATAGCGAGCTAATGGAATATCCCTTAAAAAATGGACAACTAGCAATAACACAGTGAATCAACGCCTTCTCTTTCATCCTTGCTTCCTTTTATATCCTTCTCATCTCTGGAGCTTCGTCTCTTCTAGTTCTGCTCCACTCTCTCTACTGAATAAAAGTCTCGCACTCTTTTGACACCTACTTTAATTCCACATAGCCTTTATGAAATTGGGGAATATTAACTACCTTTACAACTAATATTCTATATGCTACAGGTTCCCTTATGATGTTGGCGGTAATCATTCAAGAATATTTCTTGATGATTCCTTTCTTTACTTTGTCATGCATCTTCTTGATTTACAACATGCATCCCAAAAATCGGTCCAACATGCATTACCAAAACTTCATCCAATGCACACTTATTTCCAATCCTTTCACATATTCTTGGGCACGTGAAGAACTTGAATGAGCATGCATAACTTTGTTTGTGTTCTCATGCAATATTAACCCAAACATTTGGGTGCCAACATTGAGATGGAGGTGAAAGGTTTGTGGGGCCTTCAACAAGAGTTATAGGAATAATTCACTTAAGGATCAAGTGTGTAGGTGGTTAAGGGTCAGGTATAGGTATAGGGGAGAGAGAGAGTTAGTGAGAGGAAGGGGGGAGAGAGATGGAAGGGAGGTAGAGAGAGGTAAAGAGAGAAAGATGGACAGAGTGGGGGAGAGGGAGATAGAGAGGGGGGTAGAGAGAGATATTGAGAGGAAGGGGGAGAGAGGGAAGGGAAGTGGATAGTGGAAAAGAGAGAAAGGGGGAAGAGTGGGGGAGATAGAGGGAGGGGAATAGAGTGAGTGAGAGATGGAGGGTTAGATACAAGAGAGAGAGAAAGAGAGAGAGAGAGAGGGAGAGAGGGAGGGAGAAAATGTTGACACTAACAAATTTGGAAAGAAAAAAGCTAAGCATTATATAAGATATCGAACTAAGAATATATATAATACTTATTTCAAAGATGAATTAGTAACAGCACAGGCTCAACTTTTACTTTCTCTATTGAAGTCAAGAAAGTTAAAAGAAGCTACATCATTATTGGGTATTCAAAAGTCGACAAAGGATACAAAGGTTCAACAGAATGTCTTTAACAATATCTCTGGTCTATTAAAAGTTTTCAGAAAATCTCGAAAGGAAAATGTCCGTGTTGCACGTAAAACGTTACAAACAGCAATTGTTTCAGGGAGCAATATAAAAGATCGTTTGACACGACACATGGCAAAAACTTTGGGAACGTCAAGAAAAAAATTACAGAAACATAGA
>SNQJ01S0039276.1:9773-29396 GCA_010110895.2 Picea sitchensis
GTTCTCTGACTTCATAGAATAAGTCATGGCTGCTTTGGCTTGGTCAAACCCTAGATTTGACCACAAACTCAAACTTCACGTCTTGGCTTGCTAAGAGTATCAGGAGATGTGCTAGGCTAGGGCGCACTGATCTATACAGAGATTAGGTCAATCCCTCCACTTAAGGTGCCTTAACAAGAGGATTAGGGTTTATGCAACTGCTCGTGCAAGTAACCCTAGCTGTAGTGCTTTGGTGACTGCTCCTGCTAGAAACCCTAGAGGCAATTCTTCAACAAGCTTAACATCCTTACGGCTATGTTTCCTTCCAGTGGTTAGACTGAATGAAGGAGGTGTGGGCCCATAACCTATTAGAATATGAAATATGTGTGCTCATTTTACCATTGACAATACCCTTGTCACCCAACCATAGGCCGAAGCCACCCTCCGAGCACCTTAACCTTGACAGAGAATCACTCCGAAAGAAAACCCTAGGCTAGATAGCCAAACAAAGGGTAGTGCACCTTTCCCCAAGGATAGATTATCACAAAGAGCTGATCAGATAGTCCAAACCCTAGCCAAGAGATAGTCCAAGCATAAATTATAGCTGCAGCAGCTGCAACAACAGCTCTCCTCCAAACCTGTGCACAAGACTGCAACTGCACTTTGCAAAAATGGCTCTATGCAACTGCTGAGATGTGTCAAATGAGAGACTGGCGCCTTGTATTTATAGTGGTTCTGGCAGACTTACTAGGTTCGAATTCTCCTTATGGGTACTTGTCTGTTCAGTATATATTAATTCTTCTCGCCGACTTCTTCTCTTGGAGGCTAATAACCTAATATAAATTATCCTCTTGAGCTGACAAGTCTTCTAGGGTTATTAGCCAACTCATTAGGGTTTCTTCTTGCTTTTTGGAGTATTATGTTCTCATCAGGTTTGCATATGGAGGTAAATACCTCCCGCAGCTACAATAATATCAACAGATATGACCATGTTTCAAAATCATAACCGAGGTTTCCTTATCCACACAAAAGGATGTGATAGGAGATTTCTTAGAAAGCAAGGGAAAACTATCAATTTTTTTTGTTAAACCTACAGAAGGCGTGGAAATAGCGACGTAAGTTTGTCGCAAGTATGGCATCTATGTCGCAAGCCATTGGTGGGTTTTTTTACTCTGCCAAGCTTTCTTGTTGTTATTGCCACGTTTTTTTGTCGCTACTTGCTACTTTTTTTCATCGCAAGTATGGCATCTGCGTCGCAAGCCATTGGTGGTAGTTGATGTGGTAGAGTTGGACCAATCGATGCTTGAAACATGGCATCAGAGTTTGACAAATGCGGCGGTGCCACGTGGCCCAAACATGGGCTGCCATGTGGCACCCATGCATTGGCGATTAATCTATGCAAAATTTATTGGAGTTTGTGGGTTTCGAACCCCAAACCTCCCACCGAGATAGTGACTTGGCAAGTCGGGCTAGCCAGCCCGCTTGCGCATTGTGTATTAACCTTTTATGGTGTTATATTGATATAAAGTTTCATGTTGGTAAAATGGTGGGGAAAAGGGCTAGGGCCTAGCCCCAACCTACGGTCTTACCACACCCCCATATGACCTTTCACATATGTTAACTATGTTATTCATATATGTTCGCATGGATATGGATCATAGCCCTGATTATCGGCACTCAGCATATGACCCGGAAGTTGTAACGGTTTGCGTGTGGATTATGGTGTAGCCCCAAGCGATTAGCCTACGGTTCCAGTTACACCATGTGACCCTCCATGCAACGGTTAGCATTTGGATTTCAGGGTTAGCCTCGATCGGTCGGGCTAGATCGTCGACAAGGGGGCTAAAACCTTGGCCTAATATATTGGGGGCTACACCTGTGTTAGCACGTGGAGTCTTAAATTTTGGGACATATGGCGGGAAATGTGAGCAGGGGTCAATAGGTAAGGGGCTAGCGCACTAGGAGATTAGTGACTGGTCACATGGAAAGTACTCATATGACTAGGAGCCAAACCAAAGGGGGTTTCACCCTATTCAAATGAAAAAAGTGGGTTTATGAACTATATTATAGTGAATTTAATGATTTTTAGGCCTGTTTTGGAGATTTTTGGCCCTTTTGGGGGGATATTGGGCCCTTTTTGAGGCCAGATCTTGGGAGGAAGTAGGGAGATGGTTACCAACTTCAGATATATATAAACCAAGCCTTCTTGAGGCCATGGGAGGGGATTCAGAGTAGGTTTATACTGAATATTTTCCAAGCCAAAGACATTTTTATGCAGGGAAGTTGTTGAGGAGTGCACATTTGCGGGCCATTTCTGGGAGCTCTCGTCATCCAATTAGAGTGTTGTTTCTTATGTTGGGTTCTAGAGATCTGGTAGAATAAGCCCAGATTAGTTTTGTAACCTTTTGGCACTATTGTGATGTACTTATTGAGTTTTGAATAGAAATAATAAAGCCTCACCCACTGAGACAAAGGCCCGGAGACATAGGCAAGATTGTCGAACTCCGATATCACATTGGTGTTATGGTTTGTTATTGTTTTATGCTTCATTTCAGTTTTGTACATGTTTAAATGGTTGTCACATTTCTTCTATACTTCTTCCTCTTTCTTTAAGCTTCTGAAATGGTTAATCAACACATACTTAATAACTCAACCATATTCGTGTAAAAGATCATTTCAGATCAAGTGGTATCAGAGCTAGTTGACGTTTGCATTTGAGTTTTTCATGTTAACCAGGGAAAAACTACTTTTTGGTGAAGGCGAGGTTGTTGAAGAGCGAGAATATGGCATCGGAAGAGGGACTTTCTCAAGATGAGAAAGAGTTTCGAAAAACTTTCTTTTCTATGTCGGAGATGATGAAAGTTTTGTATGAGGATTATTTGGAACGGAAGAGACTAGTTCTTGGTGAATCTTCAAAGGGAAAAAGTGAAGAAGGAGAGGATCCTCCTCAGATTCCTCCTTCACCTCCATCATCACCTCCTTCTTCTCCTTCTTCTTCAAGTTCAAGTTCTAAATCCAATGCAAAGAAACATGTTCATAAACATAAGAATGAAATGTCTTTATTAAAACTTGATGTTAAATTCGAATTACCCATGCATGATGGTGAAGCTAATGCATAGATAATTGACAATTGGGTCAGACATATGGAGGTTTATTGCAGTGTGAAACAAATCAAGGATGAGGCCACACAAATCAAATTGGCATCATTGAGGCTTACAGGCACAACACTCATCTAGTGGCAAAGCAAGTTGCAAAATGGCACGCAACAAGTGGGTAATGTATTTCCATCATGGCAAAGTTTTATTTCTGCACTTAGAAAGAAATTCTATCCTTTGGTTTATAAATAGAAAGTGTTAATTGAATGGAAAGCTTTAAAACTAAGAAAAGGACAAACAGTGCAAGAATATACCGATGGCTTTCGTAAAATGGCATTGATGTTAGATATCCCTTTACATACCCAAGAAACTCTTTTGAAGTATATAGGAGGTTTACCTGCACATATTTGAAACAATATATTCATGTTTGGATCAACTAATCTTGATGAGGTTCATGTTTAAGTTACATACATTGAAGCAGGGAAAACAGGTGTTGGTGTATCAGGGGAATCATCTTCAAGGAAAGAGGATAAAAGGAAGTGGCATGGCAAGAAGTCAAATGAAGTAGCGAGAAAGGAAGAGAAGCCCTATTGCAAGCATTGCAAGAAAGAGGGGCATGATGAGGACCGTTGTTGGAAATTGCATCCCGAGAAGAGACAGAAGTGATTCAAGGAAATGAAAGGAAGGAAAACAGATGCAGGGACAACACGACCCACATACTTGGGATCGGATTCAAGTGATGAATTGAAGGTCTCATTGTTTGGTATAACAGGTAAAATTGGTGAAGGAATTGGTTGTAGAAGTAACTTGTTTCACATCAAGGTCATCATGAGGCACACTAAGATAGACACATTGATAGATATTGGATCTCAATCTAATCTAATTTCAGAGGAATTGGTTAAGAAATTGGGATTAAAAACAAAAATACATCATAATCCATACACACTTAAATGGATAAGAAACAATCATCAAATGCACATAACCAAGCAATGCACATTAAAATTTGTTATTTCATCTAAGTATGTGGACGAGGTAACATGTGATGTAGTGCCACTAAGTGAATGTGGAATGGCCTTAGGCAGTCCATACTTATATGATCGTAAAGAAATCTTCTACATGACAAAGAATCAATATCAATTAACCAAAGCAGGTCAAGATTATGTGGTTCATGCTCATCATGTAAAGGCAAATAAAACTCTTCAAACTATGGAACAATTAAAGAAATAAGTTCAATCAAGCAACAAACCTATAATTGTTTCAAATCAAGTAATAGATCTTAAGTAAGAACGGGAAATGATTGTGGAATGGAAAATCAATCATAGTTTGCTTTAAGATAAGCTTATGTCGTGCAAATATTACAAACATATCAACTCATTTGTAGTCATATTTTTTATGCTATCATTAGTAATGTTGTCTGCATGGATGGTAGTGGCTTCAGTAAGATGTGACAGGGTTGAAATGGCTAACAATATGTTGTCAGTTGTCATGATTGTGTTGCAGTTGATCTTAATGAGACAGGTGCACATGACAGAGTTTAGAGATAGGGAACAAGATGGATGGCCTATCCTGAGCTTGATGACTGGTCAGTAAACTTTTGGGGACCAAAAGGTCCTTTACTGGGGAGGTGTGATCCAGAATCGGATCCAGGAGCTAGGTGGGGCTCAGAAAGGCCGAAAAATCAAAGTTCTCATAATGGCTTCAAAACGGACGTGCGTGTAGACCTCGGCAATATGAACCCAACACAACTTGAATGGGCTCAAACATACATCATATGCTCGAGTTATGGCGATCTGTTCGTTTTTCCAAACAGGCAAAAAAATGATGATTGTATAGTTCGTACAATGCCACATGGAAGCTGACTGTAAAGGTCGTACGACCATATAGATGGCGTGGCAGACACAGTTGGAAGCTTTTGGAGGTGACATGTTGCAAGCTCATTGGGTGTACGAATGTTGACGTGGACAAGTATAGGGGACCAATTAGGGAGTGACACGTGTCACCCTTGCAGTGGTGACATGTGGCACGTCCATATGGAAACATGTGGCATGTTCGTATGGTGACACGTGGTAGGGTACAGTCATCTAATAGGGAAGTTGATGTGGTAGAGTTGTACCAATCGATGATTGACATGTGGCATCGAAATTTGACAAATGGGGTGGTTCCACGTGGCCCAAACATGGGCTGCCATGTGGAACCCAGGCATTGGTGTTTGGTCTATGCAAAATTAATTGGATTTTGTGGGTTTAGAACCCAAAACCTCCCATAGGGATAGTGACTTGGCAGCCCGACCTAGCCATCTTATCTGCACATTGGGTACTAACCTTATATGGTGTTATATTTATATAAAGTTGCATGTTGGTGAAACAGTGGCGGAAAAGGCTGGGGCCTAGCCCCAGCCCGTGGTCTTACCACACCCCCATATGACCTTTCACATACGTTAACTCTGCTATACATATATGTTTGCATGGATATGGATCATATCCCTAGTTCTTGGCACTCCTCATATGACCCGGAAGTTGCAACGGTTTGCACGTGGATTATGGTGTAGCCCCAAACGACTAGCCTACAATTTTGGTTACACCATGTGACCCTCCATGCAACGGTTAGCGTTGGGATTTTGTGGTTATCCTTGGTCATTTGAGCTATCCCGCCGACCAGGGGGATAAAACCTTGGCCTAATATATTGGGGGCTACACATGTGTTAGCGCGTGGAGCCTTAAATTTTGGGACATATGGCGGGAAGTGTGACCAGGGGCCGAGAGGTAAGGGGCCAATGCACTAGGAGATTAGCGCCTGGTCACATGGCAAGTAATCATACGACCAGAATTCAAACCAAAGGGGGTTTCACCCTATTCAAATGCAAAAAGTGGGTTTATGAACTATATTATAGTGATTTTAATGATTTTTAGGCCTGTTTTGGAGATTTTTGGCCCTTTTTGGGGGATATTGGGCCCTTTTTTAGGTCATATATTGGGAGGAAGTTGGGAGATGGTTACCAACTTCAGATCTATATAAACCAGGCCTTCTTGAGGCCATGGGAGGGGATTCAGAGTAGGTTTATGCTGAATATTTTCCAAGCCAAAGCGATTTTTATGTAGGGAAGTTGTTGAGGAGTGCACCTTTGCGGGCCATTTTTGGGAGCTCCAGTCATATGATTTGAGTGTCATTTATTCTGTTGGGTTCAAGAGATCTAGTAGAACAAGACCAGATCAGTTTTGTAACCTTTTGGCACTGTTGTGATGTACTTATTGATCTTTGAACATAAATAAGAAAACCTCACCCACTGAGACAAAGGCTCGGAGACATAGGCGAGATTATCGAACTCCATTATCACATTGGTGTTATGTTTTGTTGTTGTTTTATGATTCAGTTCAGTTTTGTACATGTTTAAATTGTTGTCACATTTCTTCTATACTTCTTCCTCTTTATTTAAGCTTCCTAAATGGTTAATCAACACATACATAATAACTCAACCATAGTCGTGTAAAAGATCTTTTCAGATCAAACATCCCCAAAAGGTATGAACTTATTTACTAGATACACCATAAGGAGGGACATGTTATGAGAGATATTAGTGACTTTATCTTCCAGCCTCACAAATCTCTACTCTACTACATCTCGAGGGTTGTTATGACTGGACTCGTCTACCATGGGTAGGGTTTTGCAACTTCCTTCTTAATCAAATTCCTAGATCCTACAACTTCCCATAAATTCCCCAAAAAAATTTCTCTGGTACCAATGTGATCTATAAAATGCCATGGATATTCCACTGGAATAGTTCTTCACAATAGATATTCTATTATGCTAAAATATTTTATTAATGCAGGTTTATTTCCTTAGATCTCAGATTATTATCACTATATTATTGCTCAAATTTATGAAAATAACTAAAATACGAAGAAAAAAAATGAAAGAAAAAGAAAATGAACACACCATCCACACAAATAAACACAAGATGTGTCCTAGGAAACCCAATACAAGAGAAAATCTAGATAAAAGTTGAGGCCTATTCTCTACTCTCTTTTCTTCAATTATAAAAATGAAAATACAAAGAAAGTTGCCTTTGAAACTATGGCCTAGATGGTTTCTACATAATCTTCTTTCTCCTATATTATGATCTCAAGTCCCACTCCTATATGCTCTGCTCAACTATGGAACAAGTATAATTCTAAATAATGGAACCCTTTCTCCTCCTAGCGACCTAGTATTTAACATATCATGATAGTCATCTAGGGTTAGGTTTTTTACATTTCTCAACCCTTAATTAGTGTTAGGTTTTCTATCTTATATATCCTTCTTGAAATTCGACATGTGGATAGCCCCATATGTGTGAGTAATGGGGGTTGATTGGCATCCACTCGATACCATGGTTATCAACAAGATGGGTCAATTTGTGGGAGGCATAACTTCCTCATATGAGCTTTGATTGAGGGGATTTTCACACTTTAGAAAGGTCTTAGTGTGTAGAACAATGTTGAGGGGTTGGGAGTTATGCATGTAAAATTTTGACTGGAAAATGTCACTTGATGCCTCAGAATGGCTCTGCAAGGTTTCAGATCCCAAATATCCAAATTATGGCCTACCACTAACATGAGCCCTACAAGCTAATTCCTCCAATTTTTCCAACCAGAAAGTACCTAAATAGATGAAAAAATATATAATGATCCATTATGAATAATCTCTTAATTTTGTTTATACATTGACAAAAATTCTTGGTTTTTAAGAGTTCACTATGCTCATATGCCTCTAGTAGGCCAAATATACCCTATAGGGGCCCCATGTGGTGGTTCAAGGATGTGTTCATGTTGCTTTAGGATAAAAATATGTGTTTAGGGCCTGAGGTTTCTATTTTTCTCTCTTGTCCATGGTCAAGGGCCTTTGGCTATTTTTTCCCTACTACAACCATTGTCAAAGACCCAAGACTTGTTTGTACTAGTGCACAAAAAAAAGTTATTGATTCCTATATCCAACTCTTATGCTAAAGATCCCCTAGTCAAGGCTTGTGTCATAGTTTTTAGGTGTTGTTTATGGTGCTTGAGCTTGATAAGCTTCACTTAGTATTAAGGCTTTTGTTTCTCCCCTTAACCATGTTTAGGTTTCATGACCCATTTCTAGTGAAAAAAACTTACTCATGGTGCTTATATCCCACATGGAGGCCTACAAAGAACCCTTAAAAAGGAATCGTGTTAGTTTGAGGACTCTTTCAAGGATATTGAGCCTAAGAAGATTCAATAATTTCATGAGGAACTTATTTTCCTTCCTCGACCATGGTCAAGGCCTCACAACCCATCCTTGGTGTACATAACCTCCTCATGGTGTGCATATCTAACTCTAATGCCAAATACCCCCTATAGAGTGCATGTCTTATGGTTTCCAAGTGTTTTTTATAGTGATTGATCTCAAGAAGCTACATTAAAGGCTTAATCCCATTGTTTCCCTCCAAACCATGTTTGGACCTCAAGACCCATTTCCACTACAAAAAACATATTCATGGCACTCATATCCCACTTGAATTCTAAATAACCCCAATCATGGACCTACAAACCATTATTGGTGTGGGCCAAAGAGGCATTCTCGTTTAGGGTTTGTGTTGTGGTTTAACCATGGTACTCATATCCCTCAAGTAGGCTAAAGATAGCCTACAAGGGTCCCATGTGTTGGTTTACAAATGCGTTCATGGTGTAATATCCTAAGAACTGTCAGGGTTTGTAGGTGATGTTCATGGTGCTTAAGACCAAGAAGCTTCATTAGAGAACAAGGCCCTTATTTTCCTCCCTTGAACTTTATTATACCTTGAGACCCATTCTTGGTTCATAACTAACCTAGCCATGGCACCTATATCCCACTTGGAGGTGAATGATACCCTACAAAGGACATATGTGGTGGTTTAAGGACTCTTCCATGGTGCTTGAGATTGAGAAGAAAGGTTTAGGATTGGATGATTTTTTTTCCCTCCCCTACCCATAGTCAAAGAACTGAGACCCATCCATGACACCCAAGACCTCGTAATGGCACCCATATTTAACTTGGATTCCAAAGACTCCCTCGAGAGGGCTCATGCCATAGTTTCTAGGTGTTGTTCATGGTGCTTGAGCTCAAGAGGGTTCAATTATGGTTTAAGACCCTTATTTACCCATTAACCATGTTTAGGCCATGACACCCATGTCCAGTGCAAAAAAACTACACATGGTGCATGTCAGGGTCCTACCCTATCCCTCTAAGTAGATATATAGGTTTGTATGTATGGAGACCATGTATAGTAAATAAGGCCCATGTAGTAGTGTGAAAGGAATAATTGTAGGAAGGCTCGCTAGAAGGTTTGACCTACTAGAAAGTTCCTTCTCTAGAATGTTCCTAGGAGGTAGATAAAACTACATAAATAAGTAGAAGTAACGTAATGAGTTGTCTTGTGAAGTATATTGTAATCGAAGCTATGCTCAATTGGAGGTTGCCCCCTCAAACAAGAAAGTGAATATTTCTCTCATCTATAAAATAATAATATTCTGTGGTATTCAAGTTCCTTTTTTGGCTATTGTGGTTGCAATCTTCTATTTTTGCAATAAATCTGGGTAAAATCTATTATTTATTCTCTGCATCTTCCAAATAGAGAACTTTTATGAGCTCATATTTTAGAGCATTTTTTCTAGGCTAGAGAGGTATTCTAGGGTTTATAAATAACACAATGATCTATTTTTCAATGGGAAAATTAAAGGTAGGGGAAGAATACACGTGGGAAATACAATCGATTTCACCTAGTCGGACACCCTTGTAACCCTTGTTGGTACCCTTTTGAGTAGTACCACATCAGACATCACTTGTATATGGAATTTCACTTTCATGTACCTTGGGGTATATCGAAATTCCCCTAGGATTACTGAAACCATATTTAGACAAGTCTATCAACCATCTTGTTGCTATAATGACACTATGAAAATCACTCAAGAATATTACTCTCTAGTGCTTGGGTAATCGGGTAGTATGGCTAAGGGTACGTTTGAGCCTCCTTAGTTGGTGCCTTGAAAAATTGGTTTGAGTACTACTATTGGACCCTACATGTATGTCAAAGATCTATAGAACATGGAACCCCCCTTCCCTTAGGACCCTCAAAACCTTACTCCTTGTTGCTAGTCCATGAACTTCATACATAAATGAATGTATTGGAAATATGTGCATTATGTCACTGGAAACCCTAGTTCATGCTACCATTCCATAAAATTCCTACATGAATTGTAGTATTGAGAGTTTGTATATTCTAGCAGTGCAATATTAATTATGTGAGAGTATATCTCCACAAGAGTAAAAAAAGAGTGTGGGTCCTAACAACACCCTTATTTGAGAGCTATCTTGACAAAATCTTTTTTGTTGAGTTGATCATCATGGTACCACTATATAGTAAGCCTTTTTGGTGGACTCTCTCACCTCACTACCCAAAAACAATCTCAACAGACCCATAATGTAGTGTTAATCACCTTAGTACCACTCTCGAGTAATGTTTTTCTTGTGGAACCACATCTTTGTGGCTACTAAAGGCTCCAAGGTGGCCACCAAATTCTCCTCCTTCAAAACTTATTTTAATTAGTTGCAACACAAAATAAACTGCAACCACCCCTTTTTCCCAACAAAATTTTGATTCCAGTCCCCGAGGTGTAGGAAAGTCGATGACAGAGTGTGTTGTTAAGGCCCTCTGTGATGTTAAAGTCACTGGTTCGAAACCTGCGGGGACAAAAAATCCAGCCATGTTAAGGGATGGTGTGGCTCAGGCCGGGTGCGATCCCCGGGTGATTTTGATGGCTTAGATGCCCCTGAATCGCGGTTTCTTATCCACAGGTTAGTCCCACATGTCACGAACAACCTAACAAAAAAAAAATTGATTCCATCAGTGCAAAGCTTGCAAAACTAGGCCCATTCCCAGACCAACTATCCCAACTCATGGTGATGTACAATCAATCTAGGGTTTATAAGTTATAGGACCATCCATCCCAAAAGGAAGGATTTGGATCATCCAATCCCATGGGGCCTCACTCTACCCGATTTTTTCATGAACCTATGCCTCAAATGTGGCATAGACTCCCTAAATTGGATCTCAACAAATTTCATGTCTCTAACCCCACAATATGGGCCACTTAGATGGAACAGTTATTTTTCCTGGATGTATCACAAATTACTTAATGAAACTACATTTGGGTGTCTTATTTGTAGATCTTGAATGTTGGAGATGGTGGCAATGGCGTAAGAACTTCCACTAGGGTTATATTTCTTGGACACAATTTGTCTCTAACCTCTATGACCATTTTGAAATAAACACTCAATATTTAAGCCGTCTGACAAAGCTTAAACAATTTTTTACAATCGAAGATTTCATCTCCTATTTTGAGAAACATTCCATCCGCACAAAAGGTATGTTAGATACATTTTTCATGAAATTATTTATCAGTGGTCTGAAGGAAGAGATACATAACCATGTATTAATGTATTATCCTACCTCTTGATAGGAATCCTCTCAAAGAAATAGGACATCCCAAAAGGTGGTGAGAGATAAGGCATCCCAAAAGGTGGTGAATGAAGGGCATCCATGTCTCTTTATTTATTAATAACATTTAATTTAAAATAATTTGTTTTTTATTTAACCTCATTCATTCCTTTTATTAGGGGAATGCCAAATGGAACTGAATGTAAGTTGCGTATGGATAAAGCTTCCTTTTTAGAGGATTTGGAACATTTTCCCATTGGAAAATTCGAATATATTTCCCTTGGATAAAGCTTCGTATTCTTTGTATTTCCCTTTTCAAAGGATTTGAAACATTTTTCCATTAAATATTTATGGGACCATGGATAGTGAGATTAAATACAAAGGTAGGAAAATATTCAAGCTTTATATTTACAATAAACATGATATGTTCTATCCATTTTTTTACCCAAATAATCTTGTAGAAAGATATTCCAATTTTGACTTTTGTTCTACTAATTTTATTAATTGTTTTGGAGTATGTTGTAATTGTTTTGGAGTATGTTGTAGGAATTATAATTTCCTATTTAGAGAAAAAAAATAATTTTATTATTTTTTAATTTGTAATATTCAAAATCAACATATCTCAAAATTAGAAAAAAAAAATGATTTTATTATTTTTTAATCTATAATATTTAAAATCAAAATATCCCAAAATTAAAAATGTTGGAATCAAATTATTCCATAAAAAAACTTTGATCATAAATATTTGTATTGGATCTTTTTACTCTTTCCCAATGTTCAATGTTCTATTTAATGGATTGTATACCACTTGAACTAACCACATTGTAAACATCAAAATTTTGTGTACATTTTATTTTACTTCTACTGCAAAGTAGTTGTATCTACTTAACAACCAAGCAATATGTAGAGATCAATGTAATACAAAGAGAATAATTTTGATTGTAAACATCAAAATTTTGTTTATTGTTTACATCTTATTTTATTTCTACTGCAATATGTAGAGATCAATGTAATGTAAAGAGAATAATTTTGTGCATTTAGAATTTCTAGACACACATCACTTCTTTGGCTTTCACTGGCATCCTTGGATTCCCAGTGTGCACTTGCTTTTACAATTTCTTCTTCATATACATACATAAATATACATAATACAAATTTCATATTGTAAATAATTATGTATAATTAGAATTTCATGTTGTAAATAAGTAGAATTTGAATTCTTGAATTGGATGAAAATATACATAATTGTTTACCATATTTGAAGAATATAATATTTTATTGAGCTCTTTTTTATAAGGAAACGTTTAGGGGTTAAAGTTAATTCATTGGACAATTTTTCATATTTTTTTTTTCAAAAAAAAATTCACCAATTTTCATTTTCTCTAAAATGATTAGCCCAAATTATATAGAACTAAAGTATTTTATTCTAAAAATTACCAAAAAAATTCTAGAATCTATATAAAATCCTTGTAAATTTGAATATTTTTATAAGCATCACCAAACATTATATGGTTGGAATTTTAAAAATTAATAAAATTCACCAAAATTTCTATACTTTAATATAAATATAAATCCATAAAATTTTCCATACTCTTTGATCTTTTGAACAAAAGAAAGATAACAGAAATTCCTTGGAGATTCTGAAAAATCTTTTACTATTTGTTTTTCTTTTTCTTCACTAGTAAGGGCTTCGATAAACTTGACAAATTTATTTCTAAAATTGAGATTCCTTCTCAAGTTAAAAAATATGGTGAGCAATTTTCTCTTCCTAGATGGAACTGGAAATAAAAACCAAAACATCTAACCACAATTTCCCACAATTTCCATGTGAGGATTATGATGTTACCAATTTCGAATTGTTTTTGCATGTCTTAATATATCTGGCATATTTTTTAGATATTTTTGGANTGGAGAATGAACTAGAAATGTTTGAGATAAAGGTGAAACCTTGATATTATAATTTGACAACCAAGATCTCTTTACAGCTAGAGGTTATTTGAGTTTTACATTTTTTAAGTAGATTCTTTCTTGTTCACCTACCTTCTCAATTAAAACACCTCGCTAGCAATTATTAGAAGCATCAGTCTCAATAATGAACTAATCTTTACCTAAAGGTAATGCAAGGGCTAGTAATGAGTCAATTTTATACTTTGGTCATCTGCTTATTTCATGGCAGAATAGTTGTTTCTTTTGCTTGACCTGGATAAAAATTTCTTATATAATTCAAAGAATTATATAACTCAAACATATTTGTAGTTTAGAATTATATAACTCAAACATATTTGTAATTTAGTTTTATTCATGATAACATCATGGAAAGACTTTGTATTTAATAAAACATGTGGATACAAAGTGATCTAACCTTCTTTCACATAAAAACCCAAATACCCAACTTAGGTTTGAGCTATCACCATTTTAGTGGGAAATAGAATCAGACAATGATCATAAACTCTCTAATAGAATTTTTCTAAGTGTTTCTTGTGCTCTTCTAGGTCATAACAAATCTGAATATCATCTATATAAATTGACAGGAATGAAATATCCCCAAATATGTATTCCACCCTTTTCTGAAATTTTGAAGGTACATTCTTTAACCTAAAGGGCATTGACTTCCGTTGGAATTAACCACGAGGAACTAAAAACTTGGTTTTAAATATGTGTTTAAGATCTCTGCATATTTACCAAAATCCCTATTTGAAATCAAAATTAGAGAAAATATGCATCCTTTAATATTTGCAAGGATACTTTCCTTATTTGGGAATGAATGGATAACATTTAGGCATTAATTCTTTTAGCTTTTTGTAATTCACCACTAGTCTAGGCCTTCCTCTTTCTTTTTTTAGAATGTTTGTTTACATAAAATGTTGGATTATCCCATGGAATTTAAATTTTATCTATTAATCCTTTTGTAAGAAGATCTTATCTCCTTTTTCTACATCTCCCATTTAGTTGGAGACATAAGATGAGTAGTATCATTTAGGAGAACATCTTTGTAGTTTTTTTCATATGGTAAATCTATAAAATATTTCTCTTTAGACCAGAAGGCATCAAGGTGGTCATTATAACATTCATTTTTTTATATTTTTATTATTTTTATAAGATAGATATCATTTTTCATTTCTTCTAGTTTACAAATTATTTTAAAGTTTATCTGCAATAATAGCTACATCCTCATCTTTTGGGGAAGACTGTATTATTATTTCATAGTTATCAATGTAAGTTTTAAACCTTTTATAGTAATGAAATGCACACATAGATTCTTATAATATAGGAAAGAACACAATTTTAATCACACATATACACAGATTTTTTTCATGGAAACCTAAACCAGAAAAATCAAGAACTTGTTTTAGAGTCACACCTCTAACACTTATTCATCATACAACTTCATTGTTTACAATACAATATATAGGATCTTGTGTCATACAAAAATACCCTAATCCATTGAATTGTATTAGATTACAACATTATATCCATAACCAAAATTAGAAAACCATGGGATGAAATACCATGCACTATTAAACGGCCTAAGGAAAAAAAATTCCCCCACCAAAGGTGAAAAACTACCCAAAATTTTGGTAAATAAAACCCCAAAAAAAAAATTGGGGATCTGCCCCTAAAACCCCTAATGCAGGGGGGAGGGGGGGGGATCATGAAAAGTATATAACACGTACCCATTATTCACCCACTTGTTGTTTTCTTTTCATACGGGGATCACAGGCTTTCATGATCAACAATCCATGGAAAAAATTCCCATTGATTGTCTGCACCAAGAGAATTTCTCGGTGCTCACAAAATTTGTTAATGAATCTGCAACATTCTCCGAAGTGTCCAAATTCATCAACAACACCTTCTTCTCTTCAATCACGTCTCTGACAAAATGATATTGAACATCAATATGCTTTGTCTTAGAATGATAAGTTGGGTTCCTTGCAAGGAATATTGCACTCTGACTGTCACAATCTATCCTTACAACTTGTTGTACCAACTCGATACCTAATCACAAACTCTGTAACTATAATTCTTTATTTCTTACATGAGGGGATACCATGTATTCAAATTCTTTAGTTGAGAGTTCCACTACAGACTGTCTTTTGCTCATCCAACTAATTTCTCCTCCAAATAGGTTAAACACATACCCACTTCTAGATCTTTTGTGATCCAGGTCTATAGCCTAGCCTACATCAACAAATCCATGTATTTCCAACACTTTATCCAATATTGGTATTTCCAACTTCCCACAAATTCCCCAACAGATTTACCTAGTGATGGAATCGTCATCGGTCCAAACACATCACAACTATAAAATTTCCCCTGCCCTCATAGCACCAGAGGAGAATCTTACCTAAGTATGCTTCCCATACAAGAATTTTTTACAAAAATCAAGATCCAAAGAGAAATTCAACATATCTTCAACCATACGTTTACCATGTAGTGCTTGAATCCCCTTCTCTAAGATATGCTACAATCTTTGATGCCACAACATAATATTGTGTCTAGAGAATACAATAACTTTTCCTTCTTCAACTCCAATCTTAGGAATAATGAAATTGTTGCACCCATCACTAATAGTGCTTCCTAGTATCTTATATAGAGTTCCAATTTGAACTCCCCTTAGCAACACCATTACTCATCGAACCATCCTATAGGTTTCCTTCTCAAACATTGTTTTTACACCTGGATGGCTCATTTTTCTTACAAAAATCAAATTTTTGGCCAATGCTTCAACTTGACTTTTCCTCATCCTATGATTTGGTTGACGATTCATCTCCTAGGATAACATCACCTCCATCATACATTTCATACTTACAAAACCACTTCCTATGACTATTCATATGAAAATATGCGCTTGAGTTGACTAGTCATGCCTCATGATTTACATGTGTACTTGAAGAAGTTAAGTACACATCCCCTCTTTCATCTGTGGAGGTTTTTGTTTCTATAGAAGGAGCAACATCATATCCCTTCCCTATTTGGATCTACATTGTTTCTTGTAATGCCCTTCTTTTCCACATGTTTTGCATACCTTTACGAATTTTCCTATAGATTTAGATCTCCCACTTGCAGACTTATTTTTATTTCTTTCTTGGGAGCATCCTCTTACAAATAAGGCATATGTGTTTAGATTTCCATGTTTTTCGTCCTCATCTCCTCCGACAACAAGAATGAGAACACATCATCGAAACTTAAATTAGTTGCATTACTTCCTATGGCTACAACCAGACTATCCCATGATTCTGGAAAAGAGAACAATAAACAGATACACTTATCTTCATCAGAAATCTTAATATCAACAGACAATAACCGACTTACCACAATATTGAAGGCATTTAGATGCTTTATCACTGAATCTCCATCTCTCATCCTCAGGTTGTACAACTTCTTCTGTAGGACTAGTTTGTTTACTAGGGACTTAGATGAATACAAAGCCCCCAACTTATTCCACAATTCCTTGGTTGTAGTTTCCCCTGACACATTCAATAATACTAAATTTGATAGACACAACTAGATTTTGCTATTTTCCTTCTGATCCAACTTTTCCTAGTCTTTTGTTGACATTCATGTAGGTACAATACTTGGATCCACAATGACCCATTGATCTTTGTCTACCAACAGATCTTCCATCTTGAGCTTCCACAACTCAAAACATTTCCCATTAAATTTTTTTATCTCTATTTTTTAACTGATCACCATTTATTTTCACCACAAGATTCGATATTCTAGAGCTCCCATTGTAACAAGGTTTATCACAGACTCAAGCAAAACCCTTAGCCACAAAGAAATCCCTGACAGGTTATTTAAATGTCTAAATTTTGAAGTATTTATTTTATCAATACAAGGTAAGTAAATGTATGAGGTCTAGGCACTCTGTGTGTAGAACTAGTCTTGTAGTCACTTAAGAATCCTATAAAGCAAGGAATTTCAGAGCGAACTGACACTGAAGGTTATTCTCCAAACCAATGATTTAAACTGACTTTCAATTGGTAGAAAAAAAAATTATAGATTTATGCACTACCTGCTTCTCTATAAGTATACGATGTTAATTTAGATAGGCTTGGAATCAAATGAGACACCTTAGACTGTAGATTAGCAAGTTGATCTGAAAATAATTACTCAATCCAAATGTAGTAAAGAAATGCTTGTAGTGTTATAGTGCCAATTGTCACCTTTGAAGCATTGACAATTTTGTTGGCCTAATCCCTATCCTATTTACAGAATATTATTCCCTATACCTCCTTGAGACCTTCCAAAAAACCTCTTTTTTGGAAGATGTACGCGCCCTCACAGTTATGGAACTCGTGTACATGAAAGACACTTAAGGGACGATCGTGTACATGTAAAAAAATGATTAAAAAATATATTTATGCTTGATTAAATGTTGAGTTACGGGTTTGGTTAGTTACGTAACTCCTTTTACCCATACTCAATTGTATCTAACCAACTAGAGATCACATAAAAGGAGCATTTTTCTAAGGAGAAAGGTAATGAAAAGTAATTATTCTTTGCACACATTAAGAAAACCTATGTTTGGATAACCCCACCAAGTTTGTAAACCCTTATGCATCCTTGTTGCTACTAGTTTGACCTGGAAACCCTTGTTTTTAGTCTCTTCTTTATGATCACCAACTTATATTGTTAAGAGTTTCCCCTTATCTTCTCTTTAGGCCTGTGGTTGATATGGAGTCAATACCATCTTATATAGAAAAAGCAAGGGTGGAGGAACCCGGGATCTTTCTCTATAGGGAAGCATCGCACAGGACAGGTATAAAGTTGTAACCACCTTAACTGTTGAATAAATATAGAAACTCTTTCCTTTGAAATATGTTGTATTTGTAACATTTTTCTTGCAATATATTTACATCTATTTCATAGAATACTAGTTGTTGATATTTTACTGTTATATTTCATTAGACTAACAGATAGTTATTAGTATAACTACCTCTCTATATAGTCTTCCATCTTTAAGGTTCTTGCAGGTTGCAGAGGAGTTGTTGGAAAGGAGAGAAGAAACTATGGAAATTGGGAATGACATCAACCGTAGGACTCCGGGTCAATCAATATTTCTCTTATGCCCAATAGTTAGTTATTTATTTTGAAATCAGTTAGTGTATCTTTGTTGCATGTTCTTTTGGGAATTTTTTTCTATATGGTCATTTCTACATTGTAGTATAGCTCACGATTGTAGGGGATTTTCTCCGAAAGCATAATCGACAAACATACTAGGGATATTTCTCTTTGGTGGGACTATTTATGGGTTTTTTTCTTTGTTTTCTTGATTGAAGTGTTTTTTCTTTTGTTTCAGACTATTATCTATACTTAGATTGATAGCTTATAATAATTTGAGTCTTTCTTCAGTTTCACTTGAGCCTTTATGTTGTCTTGTGTTGTCTCTTTTCTAGATTTATGGGTATATAAGTGTTGTGCTACTTATCACAGTTACGTACACATATGCACCTAACCATTTTAAATAGTTGTGTACACATGGTCTTCCTTAATTACAAGCATGTACATCTTTCCATAAAGGAATTTTGTAAATCTTTTTTGTCTGAAATTTTTTTAGGCCATGTGTCTGGGGTCTCTTATGAGGATTTAAGACTTTGTTGACGTTGCTTGTTGAGTTTAGTATTTGTTCAGTTTTACTTTTATAAATAAAAACAAGTTTGTTTGATGCATAGATCATTCTGAGTCATTATGGGCTTTGCTCTTTGTTTTCCATTATTTTTTGGATTTCTTTTGGTCTCTCTGATGCATTTTGTGTTTTGGCCTTTAAACCTAATTTTTCCAAGTTTTCTAATTGTATACGCTCTTTCCTTTGACTCCTGACACATACATACACTACCTTTATATAGGAGTTAAGTGTGTACATAAGCGCTTAAAAACACGTAAGTGTTGGGTCATATACACACCCTATATAAGGCCAACGCACGTACGTACGTGTTAGGTGATTTATATGTACTAAAAAAGACACTAAACTACCCTCAATTAAATTGTCAACCCGGGGTAAGTAAACTTAGAGTTGTAGCAAAATATATGCCAAAGGTAAAAGGTTGGTAGGAGTATAGTCTAACTAAGGAAGGC